>JACEFZ010015033.1:0-87424 GCA_014155875.1 Cepaea nemoralis
AAAAAAACCCCCCTTTTGTTCTGGCGTTCGGCCCTCGAAGGGGGGCCCTCGGGGGGGAGGAAAAGGCGAGACGGACATATAATCAGATTGCTACTGGAACTATTAGTGTTGGAACTCTTCGCTGGCTGCTAGGATGGGGACGGAGCGCTTATGGGAATGTCCCGAATGCTGTGATGTCGGTTCCTAAATCAATCAATCAATCAGTGAACAACTAGGGTTAAAATTTAAAATTTGTAAAAAGACACAAATTATGGTCGTCACTAGGAAGAACGAAATACCACAATGTAATATACAAGTAAATGGGAATATTCTTCAATCAAGTGAATAGGTACAATTATCTCGGAACAGTAATAACATCTGATGGGAGATGCCTTGAAGAGATTAGAACAAGAATCGCCATGGCAAAAGTAGCCTTAGCAAGATGAAAAAGCATACTGACCAATAAAAGATGTCAATTGAAATGAGAAAAAGAGTGTTGAAGATGCTACATATAACCTGTACTTTTATATGGATGTGAATGCTGGGCCAGTGAGCAGTCAGGCTGAAAAACATATGATGGCTGTAGAAATGTGGTTTCTGAGGAAAATGCAAAGAATACCATGGACAGCCAGAAAGACCAATGAACAAGGTCCTTCAAGAAACAAATGAAGATCGTAAACTGATTAGGACATTAGACGTAGACAGTCACAATTGTTTGGGCATGTTATGAGAAGAAATGATTTGGAGAACTTGGTGACAACTGGTAAGATCGAGGGAACAGACCAAGGGGAGACCTAGAAACAAGTACCTGGATGGTTTGGCCTTGTGGCATGGTCGAGACAGAAACACAGAGCTGATCCACGATTCTGGTGATCGAGTGAGATGGCAGAACATGACCGCCCCTCCCGATACCGGCATGGCACATGATGGATGGCATGGATAACAGAGAGGAACGGTATGATATTAGATTTAAAAATGAAGGACCCCCAATTTAAAGATAAAGGTTCAAAATGTTCTTAAGCATATGAAAGCTGGCAATCCCAAAGAAATCAGGAACCTTGGAATGTGATCAACATAGAACAATTAGTATAATGAGTCACATCACAAAGATTTTGTTACTGAATTAACATGCAGAGCGTGAGGAAGAAAATACAACCTGAAATAGGGGAAGAACAATGTGGGTTTGTAGAAGGAAGGGTACAGTAAATACTGTGTATATGCTGCGAACAGTTATTGAACGTGCTATAGAAGTAAACAAGGATATACATCTTTGCTTTATTGACTACACAAAGGCTTTTGATAGAGTTAGACATGTCAACATGGTGGATATGCTTGCAGATCTACAAATTGATGGGAAATACATTAGACTTATAAAAAACATATATTGGAAACAACAAGCTGCCATAAGGATTGATAATGAAGTGGGACAATATCAACCTATTAAGAGAGGTGTTAGGCAGGGATGTGTAATGTCTCCAGATCTTTTTTCCCTATACAGTGAAAATATTTTCAGAAATGTAGAAGATATAAATGGAATCAGCATTGGAGGAAGAAACATCAATAACATTAGATATGCAGATGATACAGTATTGATTGCAGACAATGCGCAGGATCTGCAACAATTAGTAGATGCGGTTGTTGTACACAGTGAGCAGCTGGGGTTGGAATTAAATTGTAAGAAGACACAGGTTATGGTCGTCACTAGGAAGAACGAAGTACCACAATGTAATATACAAGTAAATGGGAATATTCTTCAACAAGTGAATCGGTACAATTATCTCGGAACAGTCATAACATCTGATGGGAGATGCCTTGAAGAGATTAGAACAAGAATCGCCATGGCGAAAGTAGCCTTTAGCAAGATGAAAAACATTCTGACCAATAAAAATATGTCAATTGAAACGAGAAAAAGAGTGTTGATTGGGTACATAGAGCCTGTTCTTTTGTATGGATGTGAAATTTGGACAATGTGCAGTCAAGCTGAAAAACATTGATGGCTACAGAAATGTGGTTTCTGAGGAAAATGCAAAGAGTACCATGGACAGATAGAAAAACCAATGACCAAGTACTACAGGAGACAAATGAAAATCGTAGACTGATTAGAGAAATTAGACGAAGACAGTCAAAATTTTTTGGACATGTTATGAGAAGAAATGGATTGGAGAACTTATTGACAACTGGCAAGATCGAGGGGAACAGACCAAGAGGAAGACCGAGAGGAAAATACCTGGATGGCTTGGCCACAGTGGCATGGACGAGACAGGAACACTGAGCTGATCCACGACTCTGGTGATCGAGTGAAATGGCGAGTCATGACCGCCCACGCTTTCCGGCATGGCACATGATGATTGATTGTTTACGGAGAAGTAAAGAGAGAGAAAGGGGAAAAAAAAGTTCGGAAAACTAAAGGGAGAGAATCTAATACATATAGCATTGCATTCTCTTATTTTCCCAAGATTTTCCCCCAGACGGGGGCTGCGTGGTCTCAAGTCTCAAGGTATGGTGTCCGCCTCGAGTACTGGAGGTTTGGGTTCAAGCCCCCGGGGATGCCGGGATCCGTTCACGAGGACCTCTAGTAATAAAATTTTCCCCTGGTCTCTGGGTAGTGAGATCGGACGCCCCTGTGTATTGTTGCACACGTAAAAAATCCCTTGGCAGTTGGAAATCGAAAAAGCTTAGCCTAATAATGGCGCTGCCCGGGCAAAATTTCGAGTTAAAATCTATCCAAAGTATTTTCAGGATCCTCGCCGGTGCTACGGAGTTCGCGAACTGAGCTGAGTTTCTCCAGACTCAGATTTGAGTTAGGAGGAAACGGAGCACTTATAGGTTGCACCTGTGTGCCGTGATGTTGATCATCGACTAAACTACACTAAGACAAACATGTGCACTGTCTTTGCGGACTTTTTCGATAATCTAAAGGGGAGACTTTTCTATTATTTTGTTTGTATTGTAACTATTGCATGCTGTTGGCACATCGTGTGTATGTGATCAGAATGTGTTGTATGTGAGTTGTGAATTCATTAAACAGGTGAGACAACGGGAAACTTTCAGAGGACTATATTATTATGGTAAGAATAAATTTAATACATTTTTGAAAGTTATGTCAATCACATTGGACAGAAATTTTAAATTTTTACTTCAGCTTGCATTTACAGAAGAAAGAAAATTTAAAAAAAAAATAAGTTTAATAAGGGAGGCACTATTCCGCATTCGCAATGGAATTGCAAATATAAAAAAAAAATTTTATTCGCAAAACGATTTGCGGGAAGTAACAAACATGTCACATCGTCTGCTTACTAGTCAATTTTAGTTTGGGCCATTAAGAAGTCTAAGAAGGTGGTTAATTTAAATATAGGAATGTTCACTGTTGCGAGTTAATTCTGCCGAATTTTCGTATTTATTAATGAATCACTCTTCTTCTTACATCTTACTTCTGTTCGTTCCTCATTAATTAATAAATAAACAAGGAAAAGGAAATGCTACGCATATTATAAAGTGCAGGAAAACCCCGGATATCTGAAGCAGGTGGACAAAAGAGAGGAAAAGATAGATAAAGAAGACAGCGTGAGAGTCAGAGATATGGGAAAGATGTATTGAAAGACATTTAAAAAGTGGTAAAGACAAGAAAGGGAGAGGTGGGAGATCGAGACTTAGAGCTAAGCTCCTTTCCCCAAAATAACAAAAGTAGAGGACAGATAAGAACAGAAAGACAAGTGTGCAGGTTCCTGCGGAGCAAGATAAACAACACCTAATACACACAAAATCCGTAGAAAACATATGCCTAAAGCGAAATCATCAGACAAGCATTGGTATCACCTAACTCCTGAAAATGGAAAAAAAAAAAACGTCACCTCCCAATTTGGGAATCGAACCCCGGGGCTCCCGTGCACCAGGCGGAAACACTAACTACTATGCTACTGAGGACAGTTAACGGATCAACAAAATATTGAAATGTGGACACACGCATAGGAATAATCACGTGACCTACTTCGATTGCGAATATAATTTTTTATATTTTTAATTCCATTGCGAATAGTCACTTCGATAAAATAAATGTCCAGATTCCGGACACCAAACACTACAGCCACAACAGATGAAGGAAGTATTCAATCAATTAAAATAAATGAAATGCTGTCTCCACAATGAAGGTTGGCTGCAATAGATCTCCAACACTGTCTGTCTCTCGCCTTGACTGTACATTCTGTCAGGCTGATGTTCGTCCATCTCTTGATGTTAATGTTATCTTCCCAGTCCTATCTTTGTCTAGTCTACCTCTTGCTCCCTTGCCCTCAACCTTGCCTTCCTTCCAGTATGGTTTTTATAAGAGTGATATGTCGTTTAACATAGCTGAAATAATATTTCATTGCCTCCTCTTTATTTCTTTCATCAACTCTCTCTTCTTTCCCAGTTTTTCTAGGACCTCTGCATTTGATTGTTTTTTTTTCCATGAAATCGACATACGGAGTGACTATTCGCAATTCCTTTGCGAATAGAAAAAAATGTATATTCGCAATGGAAGTATGGTCACGTTATTATTCCTATGCGGTTTACATATTAAAATATTTTGTTGATCTATTAACGTGTCCTCAGTAGCATAGTGGTTAGTGTCTCTGCCTAGTACACGGGAGCCTTAGGATCGATTCCTCGCCAGGGAGGCAACATTTTTATTTTTCATTTTTCAGGAATTAGGTGCACCCAATGCTAGTTTTCGCTTTAGGCATATGTTTTCTACGGATTTTGTGTATTAGGTGTTGTTTATCTTGCTGCACAAGAACCTGCGCACTTGTCTTCTGTTCTTATCTGACTACTTTTGTTGTCTTGGGAAAGGCGCTTAGTCTTAGCCAACCGAACACTAGTTCTTCTCTCTCTCTCTCTCTCTCTCTTCTCTCCTCTCTCTCTCCTCTCTCTCTCTCTCTCTCTCTCTCTCTCTCTCTCTCTCTCTCTCTCTCTCTTTCTGGAAGGGCTGAATGTAAGACGGGCCTGCTTTTCCCAAATTTTGTTACCCTTCGAAAATAAAGTTTGTTTGTTCGTTCTTTCGTTTATTCTCTCTCTCACTCTAAGTCTCGATCTCCACCTCTCTCTTTCTCATATCTCTGTCGCTCCCAGTCTTCGTTATCTATCTCCTCCTCTCTCTTTTCCACCTGCTTCATATATACCAGGTTTTCCTGCACTTTATATGCGCATCATTTCCTTTTCCTTGTTTATTTTAATTCATGAGGGCCCGTCAGTCGAAAGTCTGGTGTTTGAATTGCTTAATCATGTCTCTCTGAGGCGAAGCATATTACTGGAGGCCATAGAAAGTGTCAAATTTAAAAGAATCATCTCTGCTGCGATATTATCAGGACATAAATAGTAGGACGGTAACGAAAACAAACATGGATGCCTGGAACAGTAAGTGTACAGAAACGAAAGTTAACAATTTTGAACTCGCCGGGGGACAGAATTATTTGTAGGGATCGTTTTTTGTTTTGGGGATACCTGTTCTGAAAAATTATTCTTGATATTTAAACAGGACTAACGTAATGTAAAAATAAAATGGGATGCCAAAAGAATGGACAGAAGTAAGAAGAAGAGTGATTCATTAAAAAAATATGGAGAATGGGAAAGAATTAAACTCGCAACAGTGAACATTCCTATTTAAATTAACCACCTTCTTAGACTTCTTAATGGCCCAAAAAAATTGACTAGTGAGTAGACACTGTGACATGTTTGTTACTTCCCGAAATTTTGATTGCGAATATAATTATCTATTCGCAATTCCATTGCAAATATTTTTTTTCTCCCCCAGGAGCCTCCCTTGACATATTCTCATATTTGTCTGTATATCCACATCTCCAGGGCTTCTATGCAACTTTCTAGTTGCTTGTTCAATGTACGGGTTTTCCGCCCATACAGTAGTGTTGAATATACCTAGCATTTGACAATTCTCATTTTTAATGTTATTAATCTCTAGATGTTAATACTGGCTGACTGGTTTCATGCTGTTGAAGAAAGCATTTTGGCCATTCCTATCTCTTTTTGATTTCTATTCACTTCTCCCATCATCTGTTATTATATGTCCAAGATAAGAGAAACTTGTTACTTGTTCTAGTATCTCCCCATTTACTGTGATGCTCATTTTTTACCTTTCCTTTCCACTGCTAATTATCATAGTTTTCATTTTTGGATGTTAATATCTAAGCCACATTTGCACTGTGTGTTTTCTTGTTCCCTAGGTTTACCGTTTTGTAACTCTTGCTCGCTTTTGCTAGTAACACGTTATTGTCAGCATACCCAAGATTGTTTATGATTCTCCATTGATGTTAAGTCCGGCATTTCAACTTGTTTAAAAATTATTTCTGTGTATAGGTTAAAGAGGCTTGGGGACAAAATGTATCCCTGCCATACTCCTCTTTTTAAGGAAGTATTAGTATGAAGTTAGTGAAGTGACTTTCCCTTAATTAATCATTGAAGTTTCAGTAATAAAACATGTAAATGGTCAGCAGCATCGTCTATGGCGAAGTGAAGCCTCATTTTTATATTTAAATGAATTTGAGTTAGACTTATAATTATGTTTCTAAATAATCAATTAGCAGGGAATGCGTGAGACCAGATAGAAAAGGAGAGTCAGAAATGACAGCTATAAAAATCCATTCTGTGTGTGTGTGTGGGGGGGGGGGGGGGGGGGGGCACCAAGTGGGACAACCATTATAGTGGATCTGAAAAAAAAAAACAACATCAAAATCTGTTTTAGGATGCTACTTGGGCATGAAAGATTGAAATTGGTGAAACTGAAGTAAAGCTGTGAACATACAATAAATCAATGGACACAAGAAATCGAATAGGTTATTTTACAAGAATGCAACTGACAGAATGGACATTGCAGTCAGAGTCATTTCAGTACACAACAACAGATAGACATTCATTCATTCATTCAGTAGCATGTCCTTTGCAGAACCTCGCTGCCATAACAACCTTCCAGAAAACCTCTCAATCATAAGCAAGATGTCCCGCATCCGGCACACCCATCTGGAGATCATCCGCACATCCTGCACCCATCTTCTCTTTAGCCTTCCTCTTCCTCTCTTCCTAGGCATATACCCCTTCATTATTGTTCTCTCCAAACTTTCACGATGTTTCAAGTTACCAAAATATTTTAATTTTCTTTGGTTTATCGTCTTTAATAGCCAACCTTCTTCAATATTGAGCTATTGAAGTATGGATGCATTTGTTCTTTTCTTTATCCAAGATATTCTTAGAACTCATCTATAACATTTATATTCAAAAACATGTATGCGCTGTTCAGCTTGTTAAGTAAGTGTGTAGGTCTCATAGGTGTATGTTGCAATGCGAAAGATGCATGCTCTTAAAAATCTAACTTTTGTAGTTCTATCTGTCCCACTCCATAATTTATTCAGTTGTTTTAGTCCGAAGAACAATAGATATTCGTCTTTTAATTTCTTTCATTGTTGGTAATCAATGACCCAACATATTCAACATTTTCCACCACCTCCAAGGGTGTTCCTCATTAACATATATTTCTTTCTTCATAATAGACACTGATACAACTACATAAAATATACAAAAGTTAATTAGCTGATGTTTATTCAACATCAAAATCGACCAAAAGATGAAACACTGATCAAGCACATAAGGGAAATACTAATAGGGATTGGAGGGGGGGGGGGGGGGGGGGGGGGGGAGAGAGAGAGAAAAAGATCAATCTCACTAGTAATAACCAATTTATATGAACGCCGAAGAAGAAGAAGAATAACCAATTTTAAACAAAAATGTGTAGGTCAGCATGGCGAATGGATACGAGCGCGTGTTCTTAAACATCTGGTGTGCTGATGCTGAGGTAAGGGGTTCAACCCTTACAACGGACAGTTGGACTAAAATGTTGACATATCATCTTTGACTTGGGACGTTAATTACAAGTACCTCTGAAGTTGGAGTGGGTTCGCTTGATGGCGAGGGACACTGTTATTAGGTAAAGCTAATCGCGTGCAAAAATTCAGTCCAGCACTACTTTAAGTAGAGTGTATGGACTATGCTTGGGTTCAAAAGCGAGTGAGCGCAAAATAAAAAGAAGTAAAGGACCTTCACATACCTTAAGGGGCATTGGGCATATGGTGCTAGACCCGTGTTTTATACACCAGTCAGCACTCTGTGGGTCATGTGATCAGTATCACGCCCTGCTGCCTTTACCTCCCAAAACATTTTCTCATACCCATTTAGGCTGAGTCATCCCTGGAGCCCAGGTCCATTTTAAACATCTGCTATGATGCAGATTTTCAATCCAGTGACCATTGGGCTGTCAGACAAGTGTCTAGCCATTACACTACCACAGCTCCCTAAGAACCCAGTGACCATAATTACACTGCCACAGCTCCCTAAGAACCCAGCGACCATTGGGCTGTGAGACAAGTGTCTAGCCATTACGCTACCACAGCTCCCTAAGAACCCAGCGACCATTGGGCTGTCAGACAAGTGTCTAGCCATTACGCTACCACAGCTCCCTAAGAACCCAGTGACCATTGGGCTGTCAGACAAGTGTCTAGCCATTACACTGCCACAGCTCCCTAAGAACCCAGTGACCATTGGGCTGTCAGACAAGTGTCTAGCCATTACACTGCCACAGCTCCCTAAGAACCCAGTGACCATTGGGCTGTCAGACAAGTGTCTAGCCATTACACTACCACAGCTCCCTAAGAACACAGTGACCATTGGGCTGTCAGACAAGTGTCTAGCCATTACGCTACCACAGCTCCCTAAGAACCCAGCGACCATTAGGCTGTCAGACAAGTGTCTAGCCATTACGCTACCACAGGTCCCTGAGAACCCAGCGACCATTGGGCTGTCAGACAAGTGTCTAGCCATTACACTACCACAGCTCCCTAAGAACCCAGTGACCATTAGGCTGTCAGACAAGTGTCTAGCCATTACACTACCACAGCTCCCTAAGAACCCATTACCATTAGGCTGTCAGGCAAGTGTCTAGCCATTACACTACCACAGCTCCTTAAGAACCCAGAGACCATTAGGCTGTCAGACAAGGGTCTACCCACACTACTACATTTCCCTGAGTACCCAGAGACCATTCGGCTGTCAGACAAGGGTCTACCCACACTACTACATTTCTCTGAGTACCCAGAGACCATTAAGCTGTCAGACAAGGGTCTAGCCACACTACTACATTTCCCTGAGTACCTAGAGACCATTCGGCTGTCAGACAAGAGTCTACCCACACTACTACATTTCCCTGAGTACCCAGAGACCATTAGGCTGTCAGACAAGGGTCTACCCACACTACTACATTTCCCTGAGTACCCAGAGACCATTCGGCTGTCAGACAAGGGTCTACCCACACTACTACATTTCTCTGAGTACCCAGAGACCATTAGGCTGTCAGACAAGGGTCTAGCCACACTACTACATTTCCCTGAGTACCCAGAGACCATTCGGCTGTCAGACAAGAGTCTACCCACACTACTACATTTCCCTGAGTACCCAGAGACCATTAGGCTGTCAGACAAGGGTCTACCCACACTACTACATTTCTCTGAGTACCCAGAGACCATTAGGCTGTCAGACAAAGGTCTACCCACACTACATTTCCCTGAGTACCCAGAGACCATTAGGCTGTCAGACAAGGGTCTACCCACACTACTACATTTCCTTGAGAACCCAGTGACATGGGCAAAGGGAAAGGAAATTTTTTTTTGGGGGGGGGGGGGGGGGGTACATGGATAAAGGGCTGAATCAGAGTTATCCATATAAATTGATTGGGTGAAGATGTGGAAATGTAAACAATGAAAACAACAGGGAACAGTAAAAACACAAAATTTTGGGCAGCTTTAAAACAAAATAAGGAAGGGTTGGAACAGAAGGCATGGATGTGACCAGACCCCCCCAAAAAAAATAACCACATGTGAACAATGGAAAAAATAGCTCAGTACCCACACCAAAGACAAAATACCATAGACCCTTAGCCACAGAAAACAAAAATATTAAGCAGAATGAAACAAAACATGTGGCACTTGACACCAAGGCCACAACCTTGAAAAAAGGATGAATTTCTCAAAGAAATATTAGTATTTCGTAACTTGTTATGGTCCAAGTAGTGCACCATATATCATTGGCTATTCATCATCAATACCAATGCATCATGCATGATTTACTTTTCATGTTTAGTCAGAGCATACTAAAAACACCTGGCAACATATTTTGTGTGTATATAGTATCTAAATGTCAAGAGATCTAAGAGCATAAATAACAGGTATCTGCAGGCCGTGTTACAAACTATTGTGTTGATAAGCAAAGACAGAAATGAGGGATGTGTGTTGTATGGTAATTAATGTCTCAGGGTTTCTACAATGTGTTGTTGCAGGTTTCAGGAGTTGCATCTAGAGAGTTTATGTTTTGACATGAATGTGTTGTTTGTTTTACTCCTGGACTTGTAAACCAACAGATTTAGGCTACATGGTTCAGACACTCCACACCAGCCTGCATAATGCCAGTTACTGTCTCCCACAGAGTGCATTAACTTAATATTTGGGTATGGGAGTCTCTGTGGTGAAGTGGTCAAGCCGTTTGACTTGGGCTCTGAAGGTTGTGGGTTCGATTCTGGGCCGCGACCTTCAGTTCACGAGCAGATTGTTTCTGAGACTCTTGTGGGTCGTCACTAGAGCTACGGAGTTCGTGCTTTGTGCAACGCTTTCCGCGCTGCGGAAAAAGACCGAGCCATATGGGATAAAACCCGGCACAATGGAGTCGATCCTGTCAACTTTTAAGCGACTTTTTAAAAAAATATTTGGGTATGAAACTTGGGCATATAAAAAATCAGATGAAAAGCACATATGCCACTTTGAATATAAGTGTTACAGAAGTGATTTATAAATTCATTGAATGGAGAAGAGAAACAATTCATTTTAACAAGAACTCAGCATTGATGAAGACTGGTTCTTAAGATAAATGAAATATTTTGGGCACTAAAGCAACATGACTGTCTGGAAAAGATGCTTATGGAGGGAGGTGTACTGAGGAAGTGAAGAAGAGGAAGACCATAGCGTGGGTGGATCCAAGGTGTGATAGATAATTTACCTGCAGCAGCAACAGAGGCAGGACATTTGGCTTATGATAGAGAGACATTTCATAAGATTGCTATAGGGGAAACATTCTGCACAGGACAAGCTAAAGTATGTCAGTGTATGAATGAGAAGCTAGCATTTGCTATAGGGGAAACATTCTGCACAGGACAAGCTAAAGTATGTCAGTGTATGAATGAGAAGCTAGCATTTGTTTTTCCTTATTATCCAACTTTAGTCAACGGATCAACATCACGGCACACGGGTGTAACCCATAAGTGCTCCGTTCTACTCCTAACTCAAGTCTGAGTCCGGAGAAACTCAGCTCAGTGCATGAACTCCAACGTGTATCCTGAAATACTTTGGGTAGATTTTTAACTAGAAATTTTGCTCGGGTAGCGCCTTTAGGCTACTCTTTTTTGATTGATTGATTTAGGAATCGACATCACAGCATTCAGGGCATTCCCATAAGCGCTCCGTCCCCATCCTCAGCAGCCAGCGAAGAGTTTCAACACCAATAGTACCAGTAGCAATCTGATTATATGTCCGTCTTGCCTTTCCTCTGAGCGTTGAGCATCGGCCAGATCCCCTCGTCACTCCTCGCTGTCTCATTCTTCTTTTTCGATTTCCAACTGACAAGGGATTTTTTTACGTGCGCAACTAGACACACGGGCATCCGATCTCACTACCCAGAGACCAGGGGAAATTTTATTACCGGAAGTCCATGCGAACAAATCCCGGCCCTCACCGGGGCTTGAACCTGGGATCTCCAGCATTTGAGGTGGACACCATACCTCGAGACCGCTCAGCCCCACAAGTTGGGCAGCTGCCTGTGAACTTCTGGTACTGAATGAGTTAATAGGCAGCCCAGATTCAAATCTTCACCTTTTTATTGTGTTGTCTTAACTATTGTGAAATGTTTGTAATATCATGTTTTTATCATTACCAGACAAACTATTGGAGTCATTCATATAAATCCAGCACTGTTGGATAAAGTTGACAGGTTGTTACTCAATGATACCTTATTGAAGTAACAAATATAATCAGGGAAATGAAGGCAAAGACTTTAGAACAGCTAAAGGAACTTCAGCACCAGCCTTCACAAATAAGGAATATTTGCATTTTAGCTCATGTTGATCATGGTAAGTATGTTTCATGACTGTCTTTCCTTATACAGTGCAAACCACTTAAGGCTGTGGTGAATTTCTGTTGTGAAGAACAATATTTTATTGTATGTTGTAAATACATTACTATATGCTTTAACTCTTATAAGAGGAATTTCTGATAAGAACTATTTCTGGGGTCCAAGGTGGGTTCGCCTTGTCAGATGTGCATTGCATCACTATTCATAACATACATCTGCCAAGGCTTTCTAAATCTACAATTTGGAGAGCAGTTATTGAAGTTGGTTTTCAATGGTTGAAGGTGGGAGAATCATCTTCATTGCAACAGGTTTTATCTCATCTGGGTTGATCTCTCTCCAGAACAGCAAGCTGTCGTTGTTATAAGTGTTGTTATCATCTGTTGAATATGGTTGTAACCATCAGTTGAACACAGTGTTATAATGATCAGATGAATACTGTGTCACAATTGTCAATTCAATACCTCTGAAGTCAGAGTGGGTTCGCCTGATGGCGAGGGAGACTGTTAATATGAAAAGTTATTCCACACCCAAAATTAAGTCCAGCACAACTAGAAGTAGTGTGTATGGACTAGCTTGAGTTCAGAGTGAGCGCTAAAAAAACAACAACATCGAATCAGTATTGTATCATAAACATCAGTTGAGACCTGTGTTCTTGCCAAGCTAAGACATGTCATTTGATCAAGTATTCCAAGCTAAGACATGTCATATGATCAAGTATTCCAAGCTAAGACATGTCATATGATCAAGTATTCCAAGCTAAGACATGTCATGTGATCAAGTATTCCAAGCTAAGATGTGTCATATGATCAAGTATTCCAAGCTAAGACATGTCATATGATCAAGTATTCCAAGCTAAGACATGTCATGTGATCAAGTATTCCAAGCTAAGACATGTCATATGATCAAGTATTCCAAGCTAAGACGTGTCATATGATCAAGTATTCCAAGCTAAGACATGTCATATGATCAAGTATTTCAGTTTCTGAGCCATGTTGCTGTCCATAAGCCAGTTTTCTTCAATGTTCAGATCTGGTAGTATGTCAGTATGCTCTTTCTTCATGTGTGATTAAGGTAGAAACAAGTTTTTTAAGTTATAAATAAAAAACAATTATTTTACATACAAGTAAAAACAGTCATGCTGTTTTTTGTTTTCTCTAATAGGAAAAACGACCATAGCAGACGCCCTAGTTGCCAGTAATGGAATTATTTCCAAAAGGAATGCAGGGAAGGTGAGAATGGTATTTTATATTCTAGTACTCCTTTCTGACTCCCTGTAACTTTTGGTAGCTCCATTTGTATTTATTTTATTGACATTCTTTATCACCAATGTAAGATGAAATTTATTTTGTTTAGTATCATCATCAAGTGCCCTGCCAGCTGGTGTAGAGATCATGGCTCTCCACAGATCTCGGTCTTGGTGTACTGGATCGACTTACTGATGATATACCTCCATGCCACCATCTCAATCAATCCAGCATCATTTCTCTTGGTTTGCCTCTGCCTCTCTTCTCCTTGATCGTTCCAGTTTGCCTTGGTTGCCTTTATATTAATTTATATTTGCTTTAAGAAAAGTATGTGAACTGATAACGTAAATCTTTGCATTGCTTACAAAAATATGTCAACTGTTAAAGTAATTCTTTGTTGCCTTTACATCGTTCCCTAATTGCTTTAAGTAAAGTATGTGGGCTATTACAGTAATCCTTAGTTATTTTCACTTGGAATCAATAGTTGCTTTTAAGTATGTGGACTATTATAGTAATTTTTATTTGTTTTTACATTGATCACCACCAACGTTAAGCCATGTATTTGGCTGTTATCAGTAATCCTTAAATTGTCTGTAAGTATGTCTCTGGTTACTTATTATGTTGGCTGTTATGGTAATCCTTAGTTTTCTTTACTAAAAACAGTAGTTGCTTAAAGTAAAGTATGTGGGTTGCTAAAGTAACCCATAATTACTTTTACTGGAATCAGTAGTTGCCATAAAGTGTGCGGGATGTTAAGTAATCCTTAATTGTCTTTACATAAATTCTATTGGTTCATTGATTAATCTGTATTGTTGACTTTTTGTTTTATAAGATTGTTTAGTTATGATAAGTAAAGAAGAAGAGTTGTTCAAATATTCTTTAGTTGTCTTACGTAAAGTAAATGAGTTCTTAGGTAATTTAAAAATGCTGTTAGTAAACTAGTGTGATCGAGTGAAATGGCGAATCATGACCGCCCACGCTTTCCGGCATGGCACATGATTGATTGAAACTAGTGTGTGCATGTGCGCGTGCTCCCAAAATAGTCTTTCCTGGTTTTTAATAAAGTGTAATAAGTTGTTAGCCATTGTTAATGTTTGCAGTGGTTGTCATCACTGTGAGACAATGAACACATTTTGTAGCTTCATTGTATCAAGCCATACCATTTTTACTGACTGAATAGGCCAGTTTCCAACAATATGAAAGAAGCAGTCCAAGAGCTGAACTGTGGTAATCGGTTACATGATCTGGTAAGTAAATAATATTACTAGGCACACAGACAAACATAAGCAGAATTATTATTTTGGCAATTGCAGATTCGCTACATGGACAGTCGAGCAGACGAGCAGGAAAGGGGGATAACCATGAAATCAAGCGCTATAACTTTGTTTTATGATAAACAAAGAGGTTAGTATTTCCCCTTACAAGTATGTCACAAATGAGTTCCATTCCTTGAATGGTTATCTACCCCTGTTCCATAATGAATTTTAGCCATTAACTTTTGTCACTTAGGGCACTTTTCTAGATGCAGCACTGACTGAAATTTGCAAGGAAAACTGCACAGTGAGGTCGGAATGTGCACAGTGGGGTCAGAATGTGCACAGTGGGGTCAGAATGTGCACAGTGAGGTCAGAATGTGCACAATAGGGTCAGAATGTGCACAGTGGGGTCAGAATGTGCACAATAGGGTCAGAATGTGCACAATAGGGTTAGAATCTGCACAATAGGGTCAGAATGTGCACAGTGAGGTCAGAATGTGCACAATAGGGTCAGAATGTGCGAACTGAGCAAATACATCATTGTACATCACATTGTAGGAAACTGAATGGGTGTAAAACAGAAATAGAGGTGTGTAGATAATATATACAAGTTAATATGTAAAGGACTCTCTTACATACTTTAGGGCATATTAGAATTTGATTATTTGGTTGTTTCGGGATTTGAAATTTGAATATTGAAAACAACCCACTACTGGCAGCGCTGATCATGTTCTGGTATGAACCTAAGGCCTATCCACAGTCAATATGGAAGCATTATACTCGAGTTTTGCTCTCATTTGAGCTCGTCAGTAGTGCATATCCTTGACTGGATCCAGAAACAGGCCCCAAATCACTGGCATGTGAAGCGGGTGTGTAAACCACGTGGCACACGCTGGACACAGCCAAATTATCATAACATGAATATTACAACGTTACCCATCGTAGGCTATAGTTCAGATTATTGCACACTGGATTTTAGGTTGGCCTGGTGTGCCTTGCCAGTGAGAAGTCCTGTCAATCGATGTGGACCCTGAATACGATCAGCGTTGCCAGTAGTGGGTTGTGCTCAATATTTAAATATTAGAATTTGGTGCTGGGCCCATATTTTTAAAGATCAATCGGCCCTGTAGAGGTGATATGGTCAATATCACTTTGGCCGCCTTCACTTTCCAAGTCATTTTCTGGAACTCATTTTAGGCTGGGTCAACCAAGGTCATTGTTAATAATTTGCCTCATGGAGGTCAGCTTGGCTGAATGGGTAAGTACACGCGTTCTTAAACTTCTGGTGTGCTGAAGTTAAGGGGCTCAACCCCTACACTGGACAGTTGGACTAAAATGTTGACTTCTTGTCCTGGACTTGGGAACGTAAATTACAAGTACCTGTGAAGTCTTAGTGGGTTCGCCTAATGACGAGGGACACTGGTAATAAGGAAAGCTAATTCACAAGCAAAATTCAGTCCAGCACTACTAGAAGTAGTGTGTGGACTGCGCTTGAGATCAAAGTGAGCTAGCACCAAATAAAAACAATCTGCCTTGTTGTGGATTAGAACCCCTGACCTCTGGGCAGGCTGGGTCTAACCACTACTTGACCCTGACTACCATAGGTACTATTTGTTGTGATTACATGGTTTTCACCGAGAAGGCTGACCCAATCAGTAAGTGCCAGGAGTTGTGTGTATCGTCTGAAAGGTGCAAATATCTCACCTGTGTTGTAAACAGACACACCACAATTACACCCAAACAAAAATTATCGAATGAACAAAGAAGAAAAAGACATGGTTTTAAAAATATTAGAGTGAATGCTTAACCTGAAATTATGCACTCAACTATAGCACTGTTGCCTTGATCAGTCATGTAAGTAAAATTCTACTAAAAATCATAATGGGAAGACTTCGTAAGAAAATGGAAGAAGAGATTAACATGGTTCAAGCTGGATTTAGACAAGGAATAGGAACAAGAGATCACATACTCAACATGCGTTTAATAATAGAGAAGTGCAGAGAATTTAATGTCAACCTATTCTCATGTTTTGTGGATTATTCAAAGGCATTTGACTGTGTACAACATCAGAAACTTTGGGAAATCATGAGGAATATGGGCTTTCCACCACATCTAATACAAATCATAAGAATGCTCTATCTAGACCAACAAGCAGCGGTTAGAATAGATGGCGAGACATCAATTGGTTTGACATCAAGCAAGGAGTCTGGCAGGGATATGTGCTGTCCCCCTATTTGTTTAACCTGTACGCCGAAAATATAATGAGAACTGCCAGAGATGATATAACCAGGGAGCAATATGATGCCCTAAATATCGGTGGTCATGAAATACCAGAGATTCGATATGCTGATGATGCAGTATTACTATCCACATCACAGACGTATTTTTTTTTCCTTTTTTTTTCCCGCATATCCTTTACAGGACATCGCTGTCAACAGCAGCATCTTTCAGCTGTCTGTTGATTTCTTGGCAAGATTACGCTCAGTAGTTTGCCATTGCTTTCTGAGTGGCCGGCTCAGTTATCCTGCAAGTCACCAGTGGGGGTCGAACCGCTCCCAGCTCTCGTCCGCTACGAGATTCTGCGTGATAAACGGGATTACGGAGAAAGTGTTGTAACCCCTCAGCCAGAGAGACCGGCACAGACTGGTATAGAAAACTTAATAACCTCAACCCAAAGAAATAGTGAAAATCACAACTTATATCTTAACAGCAAAAACAAAGATAATGCATACGGATAAAACTACTATGAAAAAAGAAATATATGTCAATGAGGAAAGAACATCCCTTGAAACAAGTAAAGAGCTTCAAGTACCTAGGAAGTATAATATCATCAAATGGCAGATCAGAAGACGAGATCGAAAATAGGTGCAATAAGGCAAATCAACTCATTGGACAAATGGCACCAATACTAAAGAACAAACATGTATCAATAACTACTAAGAAAGCACTTTACAACACAATCTTCCTACCAACTCTCTGCTACCAATGCCAAACCTGGACAATGACAGAAAAAGAGAAAAGAAAAATCACAACAACAGAAATGAGGTTTCTGAGAAGAATACTCAACGTATCAAGAAGAGATAAGATCAGAAATGAAGAAATCAGGACTAAAGTAGGGGTTAAAGCTGCTCTAGATTTTATTAGAAAGCAGCAAGTCAAATGGTTTGGCCATGCAAGTAGGCTACCAGTCAACAGCATGCCAGAACAAGCAATGATGTACAGACCAGATGGAAACAGAGGAAGAGGCCGACCACGTAAACGTTGGACTGAGGGAATAACAGAATCCATGGGAATGTCGATATACGAAGCCCATAACCGGGCACTCTCACGAAGTTTATACTTCACCTCGACACCGCAAGGTACAAGAGGAACATGATGAGATGAGATGAGATGAGGAAAGATTGGAGATGGTGAAAAATTTTGAATATCTTGGGTCATTGATTACCAACAAAGGTGACACAATGAAAGAAATTAAACGACGACTATCAATTGCTCTTCAAAGACTAAAACAACTGAAAAAATTATGGAGTGGGACAGATAGAACTACACAAATCAGATTTTTAAGAGCATGCATCTTTCCCATTGCAACATACGCCTGTGAGACCTGGACACTTACTAAACAAGCTGAACAGCGCATAAATGTTTTTGAATATAAATGTTGTAGACGGGTTCTAAGAATATCTTGGGTAAAGAAAAGAACAAATGCATCCATACTTCAAGTGCTGAATATTTGAAGAGGGTTGGCTATTAAAGACGATAAAACAAAGTAAATTGATATGTTTGGTCACTTGAAATGTCATGAAAGTTTGGAGGGGTATATGCCTGGGAAGAGAGGAAGAGGAAGGCTAATGAGAAGATGGGTGGCAGATGATCTCCAGATGGGTGTATCGGGCGCGGGACATCTTGCTTGTGATCGAGCAGTTTTTGGAGAGTTGTTATGGCAGCGAGGTTCTGAAGGGACATGCTACTGAATGAATGAATGCGTATCCCTGAGTGATGGCATCTTTAGCACAGCCTGTCACAATCTCTTGCCTCACAAGCACAGTCTTTCCACTGTTACCAGCTCTGTATTTCCCTCTGTGTCTGGCCAGTATTCATGTTTCCAAGCCACACATTTTCAGCTGTTTCCAGTCACACCGTTTTTCTAAAGTTTCCAGATCATCATTTTCCAGCTGCAGTGATGTTTCCTATGTCTAGTCACACAGTTTCCCTGTTTCTTGGTCATCAGTGTTTCTTCTTCTCCTTCTTCTTCTTCTTCTTCTTCTTCTTCTTCTTCTTCTTCTTCTTCTTCTTCTTCTTCTTCTTCTTCTTCTTCTTCTTCTTCTGCGTTCATCTGGAGTGTTTTTTCAGATGTATTTGCGGTGTATTGTTATGCACCCTTGAGCCTAGACCCTTAGGCCAACTCATCCGACTTTTGCATGCATTTTTGACCAGGTTAGCATTCCTGGGGGACTCTGACTTTTGTGGTGCCGTCCACATCCCAGCTGGTCAAGTTAGAACGGTCAAATACTTCACGATCAGCCCTCAAGGGAGGGCAGGGACAGTCCATGGGCATTATCCGCCATCCAAGGGAGGCTTCCATAGTTGCAGAGCTGGCACATAGCGCTCTGGTGCTGAGCTCACCGAGGGAATCGCCATGTCCTGCTCATGGCTGCTTTAATTCCACTCTTCAATATATTGGGCATTTCATTTGCTACGGGCCGCTCCCCGCACAAACCAGGCCGTTCTGCAGACAGTATCCACTCAGCGAGCTTTCAATTCGTACATGTGCTGTTCGTTGAGCCCGGAAGACATATATTGTCAGAGCTGTTCCGGACATGATGGACATTCGGAAAACTAGCTAGTCAGAGCTGTTCGGGTCACAAGGACTTTTGGAAAACTAGATTGTCAGAGCTGTTCCGGGCATGTTAAGACATTTCACTCTGACATTTTTGCGTTGTGCCAGTTTTAATTTGCCACCCTTACGCCTGCACATCCGACTTCGGCGGGCGTTTTTTATCAGGTTAACCGTCTTAGAGGTTTTGAGAGACATTTTTTGGTGGTGTCGCTCACATCTCAGCTTGTCAAGGTAGAACGGTCAAAGATTTCATGGTAACCCTCAAGGGAAGGCAGGGGCAGACCATGGGCATTCCCCGCTATCCAATGAGGCTTCCATAATTGCAGATCCGGCACATAGTGCTCTGAGACTGGGCTCACCTGAGGAATCGCCACATCCTACTCATGGCTGCTTTAATTCATCACTTCCATGTATTGGGCATTTCGTTTTGACACTAGTCGCTCTCCAAACAGACCAGAGACGGACAGTCTGCGGATGACACCCACTCATCAAGCTTTCGCTCCGGACTTTCACGTGATGGATTTGCTAGCCAAGCTGTCCATTTTGTGTTTTTGAGATGTTTTTCCACCTTTAACTACGCTCACTCTATGAATGTAGATACAGACTTTCATCGTAACCACTTCGTGCGACAAGACCGCTTTGCCACCTTAAGTATTGCTCACAGGGTAGGCTATATGTGCTGCCAGCTCAGCACACTACCTCCATGCATCAGAGCGAGTGACGGCCAGGCCCTCTCATCCAGGGATCCATCATATCCTCCAGCTGAGAGCCTTCAAACAGATATCTGATAAAAGCATGTAGCGTGCTCAGCATCTCACCTCCATTTTGCAGAAGTTGAGTATCGGCCCGGCTCTCACATCCGAGGGTTTATAGCTTAGATGCGTTCAGCCATATCCCTCAGCTGCGAGTATGTGTCTAGACCAAGAATTTCTGCCTTTGTGCGCCTGGTTTGAACTTTTGACTGCTATCCTCAGTCTACCTGCAGAGCAGCAGGTTGTGTCTCTCTTGGTCTAGCCCCTAACCCAAGTGCTGTCTGACACATAGTTGTGCTTCCGTCTGCTTAGCTCTTGGGGTCATTGGGACACACAGGCTCCCCCACTGCGGCAAGGTGGAGACACATGGGGGGGGGGGGTTGGTTCAATGTTTAATTACTTTCATATTTTCTATTTCTAGTCACAGTTGTTCCACTGTTTCCAGCTAATCAGTTTCTAGTTGCAGTGATGTTTCCTGTTTCTAGTCACAGTTTCCCTGTTTCCAGCTCATCAATGTTTAATTACTGTCATATATTCTGTTTCTAGTCACACAGTTTCCCTGTTTCCAGGCTTTCCTTTCTCTGGCTTGGGAATGGATATGGTGGTGAGGAGGATATCTTGTGATAAAACCTCAAACAACCTAGTGTATTGTAAACCTGAAGTATTCCACACCCTACATCCAACATAAGTATCTGCTATAACATTGCCTATGCTTGTTTATAATATTCCATTTCATGAACCATCTGTTTCATATAACATTTCTCCCAACATTTAGCTGTGGTTTGATATATGTCTTTCAGGTCAAGAAGGAGCATCGAAACATTACCTGATCAATTTAATAGACTCCCCTGGTCATGTGGATTTCTCCAGTGAGGTCACGACTGCAGTCAGGCTGTGTGATGGTGCTGTGGTAGTAGTTGATGTGGTTGAAGGCGTGTGTCCGCAGGTTTGTCTTTACATTATCTGTACTCATTTCTCTGCGATATGTAGAGGAATTACTGTGGCAGATATCTGCTGTTGGAATATGTGATGTACTTTATAGTTTACATCTTTTCATTAGATTATATCTAAAAGAATTTTGAAGGTGTATAGTTTAATTACTGTTGGAGTTATAGCAGCGCTAGATTTTATCAGAAAACAGCAGATCAAATGGTTTGGCCATATAACTAGATTACCAACTAACAGTATACTTCAACAAGCAATGATGTACAGACCAGACGGAAGCAGAGGAAGAACGATGGATAGAGGGATTACAAAGACCGTGGGAACTTTGATATATGAAGCCCAAACATGGGCACTCTCCCTCTGTTTATGCTTCACCTTGACACCGCAAGGTACAAGAGGAACCTGATGAGATAGTTTTGTTAATTGCAGTTTAAAATATTTGGTTTGCATCAGATGATGGCAAACTGCCTGAGTTTGGACAATTAAAATAAAACAGTAAGGAACCTTTTTACATGACATAAGACTTATTGCGTAACATGATGCTAGACCCATATTTGTATAGACTAATGGGCACTACTGGGACGGTATAATCAATATCACACCAACCGCATTCACTTCCCAAGGCATTTCCGGGTACCCATTTAAGCCGGTCTCCGTGGCCGAAGGCTTGCGAGCTGCTTACCAGGCGTTCAAAACGCAGCCGCTGCCGATTTATGCAGCAGACCGTGTCATGTTGTGTTATAACAGTGTTGGTATGGGAGCCGGTCGTTCAGAAAGCAATGGCAAACTACTGAATGTAAAATTTGCCTAGTACATCAACAGCAGCTGAAAAATGCTGGTGTTGACTGCAATGTCCTGCAAGGGAAATGTAACATTAAAAAAAAACATTTAAGGTTGGGTCAACTTTGGAGACCAGGTCATTTTTAAAATTCCACCATGAGGCACATTTGAACCCATCACAACAGGCCGGCAGACAAACATCTATCCACTTTGCTACCATTGCTCTTTGATCATATTTCTCAAAAAACATTTTTATTTCAACCACTAAGCGTCACAGGGAATGAAAATGGTGATGTGACAGCAGAAGTTGTTTCATATACTTTTATGGAAAGAATAACAAGGGATCGGTTTGTGCGAGTTGTAGCTAATTTACCTAGCCTGTAAATGACGACATGACCACCAGGCCTACAGACAAGCATGCCAACTTCTGCACTGCCGCAGCTCCGAAGACTTATTGGTCACCAGACATTCAACCCTGTCACTACTACTATCTGATGGTAAGCTAGTGCACTAATTACTACATCGTCACAACTTCCAAGAGGTATTGAACTGTATTAATTACTACTTGTAATCAGTTTAGTTTCTTGGTTTCATAAAAATGTGGTATTCATTTGTTGCTCACAAGATGAGAAAACGTCTGTTAGGTTACTTCAGTTCAAGCTGCAAGGAGTAAAAAGAGCAATTAATGCTCAATGTATGATGGGTTTTCTGTTTGAAATGAGTTAATTAGTTGAAGTAATTCAAACAAGTTCAGTAAAAAAATGAAAAATAATTATTTTGTCTCAAGACTCAAGCTGTGCTGAGACAAGCCTGGCTGGAAGAGATACGTCCGATTCTGGTACTGAATAAAGTTGATCGCCTCATATCACAGTTGAAGATGACACCAATTGAAGCATACTATCGCCTCATTAAGATTATTGAACAGGTAATTTTATATTCTATCTCAAAGTGGTCAGCGTTTGATCTAGTTACGAAGCTTTCTAATCATTTTTCTCATCTTTTCTCATCTGTGTCTTTACTGACCATTCAAAATTCCTGTCTTCCTTACAAAGATTGAATCCATAATCCAAGATCTATTTTTGCCAAACAAACATCTAGAAAGAGATGCATTACATCCGCTGTCCACACTTAAAAAAAAGAAAATTACGGCTGTGGACCACTGGATTCCATGTGCTCTAACAGAGTGGGAAACTATTACTTTCAATGGATTTACCAAATGTTGGCCAACAGATCAACCTCATTGCATATCAATCTATTAGTCAATAATTGCTCAGATCATCTTCTCATAATCACCTTTTGCTTGCAGCAGCTGATGCCATCAGTTCTGCGTTGATTGACTGTTCTTCTTTGGCTTTCTTTTCTCTCTTCACCTCATTTGATTTGATGTTGTTGCAGTCATCAGATTTGCAGAGTCACACTCATCACTTGAGAAATTTATTAGCCCTGCCTTCCTGAGAGCTTTCAGGATGTCAATTTGATACATTGCTTATCTGCTCCCCTATAGCAGCCAAGTCCGCAAGCCAATCTGTTTGTTCATTTTCCTTTACACCGACGTGCCCTGGCACATATGGGACACAAATATTAGTAAATTGCCCTCAATATTGCAGTCAACAACCTCAACAGTAAAACTTCACCTCATGTAATGGAAACCAAAACAATAAGCACACATTAGTAAAGGAAGCAGTCACTCAACAAACGTAATTCAGCATGAAATGCTCAGTTACTACACTTCCTGCATCATAAACAAACTACTATTTTTAGACTATGCAGAGAGCACTTCCATTAACAAGCACACTTGTATCACTTTCACTTGTCACATAACCCCAATTGCACCACTGAGATGCCCTCAGACTCCAGACCAAATTCTTCAGATCTCTCCCTTCCATCAGTTAGTTAAAGTTAGTCGAGGTTCCAACTTCACGGCAACGGGTCGTCCCCATTATGCTCCACTCCTGTGCCAGTGAATATCACACAAAATGCTCCCCACTGTCCAATGTGAAAAGTGGAAAAGACAGGAGTCTCGGCAATCCAACAGCCCACACAGGTACACTGTGCATAATGCCGCCGCCAGAATGCCAACACAAAATTCCCTTCCATCTAGGGACTTGACATAGTTCTGGTTGCAAGAAGCCATACTGGGGAACATCGAAGAAGATTTGATAAAGAACGATTCCTTAACCTTTCTCTTCTATTCCTCAATTGTCTAGAAATTTGCCATGAATGTTTCCTTTTATTGAACTTCCATGGTGTGAATTACAGTCCAGCTTTGACAGCCTTTGCCTCTCCTAAATGCCTCTAAATATATTTCACTATTTTAGATAAAATGGTGCTTGTTTCAAAACCATTCAAAATAACAATCGTAAGCAAGTGAGAATGATTATTTTAATATTTTTTCTGCTAGTAGTTTCTGTTTCTCCTGGCATGTCTTGATGTTACTTATTATTGTGATATAAATTTTTAAAAATAATAGTAAGAGCATACATTGTTGTCCGTAGATTGTTTCTTAGAATGTGTGGCTATTGTTGTAAATATCTTGTGGTACCACATTGAGACTCCAGTGTGTTACCAGGGCAGAGAAATGGAAGGCGACCTAAAACATGCGAAGAAGAGAATTAGAGACAGAGATAAATTATAAGGGAGAACATGGAGGAGCAGCAGAGATAGCAGAAGATAGGAGGGCTTGGTGTGAATGGTTGAGGGCTTATGCTTCACTGGTGAGGATGAAAGACAGAGGAAGAAAACATTGGGAGTATTTCAATACTGCTGTTTTAGAAGAATTTCTGAATATGATAAAAAAACACTGCTGTTTTACCCAATAGAGAGATAAAACACTCGTCATTACTACTCTTTGCTCAATGTATTGTAGTACTTTCTTTTCATGTGTCTTGGGCATCACTGAGGAAAATATAGATTCTGTCATTGTGAATGTTTTGTTTTTGGTTTTGTTTGACAAATGCTTTATTTTGTCAAGTTAAATAATATGAGCTTTGTTAAAAAAAATATTGCACTTTTGGCCAGGAAAATTACAATTACTGACCTGGAGGTGTGATACCCTAATCTCCTTCAAAGTACTCTCATTGGGACTGTACACACTTCTTCCAGTGGTCTGCCATTGTTGGGAGCTTTTTAGGAGGATTCTTTTGAAATAGAGTGCAGTGCAGATTAATGTGTTTTTGCGGCTTAAATTGGGTCCCTTTCAGTGGAATTGTTAGCTTGAGTACCAGCCAAAAATAACAAGGAGCAAGAGAATAGGGAGCCTGACAAACCTGAGGAATATTCTGTTCAGCCAAGAGAGTTGGAATCAGATGTAAAGAATGGATGAGTGCTATATCATGATGGGGATGTCAAGTTGCCATTACCCACAGGTCCATCTGTTTGCATTCTTCGCATCTGATTGAGACTTTCATTGAAGTCTGATACTTATTAGAGATGAATGAACTTGAAATCACTTCAAGTAAGTACTAAAACAATCATGTATGCAAGTTTACATGTGACAGTATGGGTTTCTTTAGCGGTTTTACTTTTGGTCTTTATTTCTACAATTGTAGGTCAATCTGCTTATCAATCAGCTGTTTATATCTCAAGCAATGGAGAAGACATCATTGGTAAGTTATCAGTTTTGTGGATTTATTTGAATAGTATAATAAATCCCCGGGAAGGTTAACCCGGTCAACAAATGCCCGCAGAAGTCGGATGTGTCGGCCTAACGGCGCAAGAACGCAGCTCTGCTGTAAACAGGCACAACGCAATCACATCCGGAAAAAAAACTCCGGATGAACGAAGAAGAAGAAGAAGTATAATAAATGCTGATGATACAGTATTACTATCCACATCACAGAATGGTATAGAAACCCACATGAAAATCACAACTTATATCTTAACATAGCAAAAACAAAGATAATGCATACAGATAAAACTAATATGGAGAAAGAAATATGTGTTAATGAGGAAAAGATGGAGGTGGTGGAAAATTTTGAATATCTTGGGTCATTAATTACCAACAAGGGTGACACCGTGAAAGAAATTAAAAGACGAATATCTATTCCTTTTCAAAAACTACAACTGAATAAGTTGTAGTGTGGGACAAATAGACCTACACAAATTAGATTTTTAAGAGCAAGCATTTTTTCCATTGCAACATACGCCTGTGAGACATGGACACTTACTAAACAGCTGAGCAATGCATAAATGCCTTTCAGTATAAATGTATAGACAGGTTCTAAGAATATCTTGTACAAAGAAAAGAACAAATGAATCCATACGATAAGAGCTGAATATTGAAGAAGGTTAGCTACCAAAGACGATAAAACAGAAAATTGAAATATTTTGTTCACTTGAAACACCATGAAAGTGGAGAGAACCATCATAGAGGGGTATATATCCGGGAAGAGGAAGGCCAAGAAGAAGATGGGTGCAGGATATGGCAGATGATCTCCAGGTGGGTGTATCAGAAGCGGGGCATCTTGCTTACGATTGAGACGTAAAATAAGTAAATCATTACGCACTAAATCCCAGAGTGAGACATTTATAAGAAGTCTTTGGTGATTGATGGGGCAGTATGGGATCCCACAGAAGATCATTAACTTAATAAAGGCAACTTACAAACACATAAAATGCAGTTATTCATGGGTGGAGGAGGGGGGGTGGCACGACTAACAGAAACATTTGTAATAATATAGTGAAACTGGTATGCCTTTTCTCACCTTTACTGTTCTGACTGACTGTAGACTGGATTATGAAGACTACCACTACCAGAAATGAATTCAGTGGACTCGCATATTCTAGGCTATGTCTTCTTCTTCTTCTTCTGCATTCATCCAGAGTTTTTTTTTCGGACGTGATTGCGTTGTGCCTGTTTACAGCAGAGCTGCGTTCTTGCGCCGTTAGGCCGACACATCTGACTTCTGCGAGCATTTGTTGACCAGGTTAACCTTCCCGGGGATATTCTAGGCTATGAAATATGGCCAATTTCTTTGATCACCAGTTTCCTTCCCAAAAAATTCTCAAAATTAACTGGTACCCAATTATGTGAGGCTGGGTTGATCTCGCCATTGTTCTGGTCAGAAAAATAATTCCATCTAGTTAGTTTAGTCTAGTCGATGGATCAACATCATGTAACCCATAAGTGCTCCGTTCTACTCCTAACTCAGGCCTGAGTCAGGAGAATCTCAGCTCAGTGCACAAACTCCGTAGCACTGGAGAGTATCCTGAAATACTTTGGGTTGATTTTTAACTCAAAATTTTGTCCGGGTAGCGCTGTTGGGCTACCCTTTTTCAATTTCCAACTGCCAAGGGATTTTTTACGTGCGCAACAATAACACGGGCATCCGATCTAACTACCAGAGAGCAGGGGAAATTTTGTTACTAGAATTCCACGTGAAAATATCCTGTCCCTCACCAGGGCTTGAACCCGGGACCTCCAGCACTTGAGGCGGACATGATACCTCAACAGTGAAACATCCCACCTATGCAGTGTTTGAACCCATACCACCTTCTTGACAGGGAAGCGTGCTAACCATGTTACCACCACGGGTCCATCTTATATGTACAAAACTAAAGCATGATTTTGTTTTTATTGTAAAGACTTTACACTCCTATCTAGCTTATATCTACTGTATCTTTTTTCAGGAAACAGTCAAGGAAAGATTGGGTGACGCACAGACTGGAGATTCCAATGTGAGACTCTTAAGTAAACTTACTATCAGCACAGCGTTTCAGTACTTCCAATTTTACTTACATTAATAATTTTAGTGCATTGTGTTGTCTTATTGGTGGTGTGGTGATTTCAGTCAGATTAAGGCCGTCATATTGTGCATAAAAGTAGCCTGTGTCTCGCTAAAGGTGCCAGCAATCTCTGCTGGTTGTACAGTTTCATGCACGACTTCAGCCAAAAGTCCATGTCATAAACCATAGCACATCTGTACTGGGCTGCTGGGAGACCTCGGTGTTAGTGGAACCCTAGAGATGAACTGACCAGAACCACATAGTGGCAAAGTCTCTGGCATCTGTCAGCCCACTTCCACATCATGAGTAAATGATTTTCATCAAATACATATCCTATTAAATGATGAAGCAGTACAAATGTCCACCAAAGATGTGTCCCACAACATGACAGATTGGTACTATGAGACAAAATCTTGCTGTTTGTGCAGATTTAGGAAGACTGGAAGAAAAACCCTGATTGTGCCCAATTTATTGCAGTAAGGCATCTTTGTGACAAATAGTATCTCATTAGTCACAGAGTGAGAAGTTGCCTCTGTGACAAATTTCTCAGGTGGAGTTTCTGTCACACAACTGTGATTCTCAAGGTATATGCCCAAAGCCTGTCCAATTTCCAGGCAAAGAAAGAAAGGAATGCTGCCCTTCATGTTTTTTCAGGTTAGGTGCATTTCCTGGAGCATGCAGCTCTTCTTGAACACCAATGCAGTAGTCACTAGCCAAGATCCAAATCCTGTAAACAGTAAACAACACATTATCCCCTAAATGTACCGTTAGTACCATACTAAGGGATCATACTGCACTTTATGTAGCCATCAGAGTTCCAGTGAATCCACAGACTATATTCTACTGGTTTCCAAGGACATATCCAGTGATGAACTGGATATTCAATATTCATATTAAATATATTCAAAATTCATATATTATTAGCTGCTATGTACAGAACATTTCAGGCTCTTGGGTTAGCCCAGAACCAGAGCATGTGTCAGCTCTGCGTTGATTAAAGTCTTCTTGGATGGTGGAGAGTGGCCATGTCTTGTCTACGTCTTCCATATATGGCTGTTATTGATAGGCTTGTTGAGGGTGCACTCCTATGGATAGAATGGCTGCTTATGACACCATATTGAGATAGTGAAATTTTCTACAAAACTACTTTTTTGACAAATGCAGCAAGAAGTCAGGAAACAAACATGTGACATTTTCCAATGATTAACCAAAACAAATACAGAATGAACAAACAAGTAAATGTCTTATTCTGTTATGTAATTTATTTGAATTTGCTTTCTGTGTGTACTATAGGTATTATATAATGCTGATGAGCTTTTTGTTAGCAAATATTTTGTTGTTCATGTCCACCATTGCTGCACATATCTTACTTTTTGAGCGCTCTATGTTTATACATTTTCAGAATCAGCATATTTTGTTTCAGTGAACTGATGAGAAAGGTGTCAATTACAAACATTATGAAATCAGAGAAGATGTGATGATTAGGCTATGTTGAATTATTTAGCCCCGGGAAGGTTAACCCGGTCAAAAAATGCCCGCACAAGTAGGATGTGTCGGCCTAACGGCGCAAGAACGCAGCTCTGCTGTAAACAGGCACAACGCAATCACGTCCGGAAAAAAAACTCCGGATGAACGAAGAAGAAGAAGAAGAATTATTTAGCAGAAAGAGAAACAATATGCCTGTATAAATTAAAGGCACAAAATGATGCAGGTGATCACAGGAACTTAAGACATGTTAAGACATGTCTTCTTGGAGAAGACTGTAGTTATGTACCAGCCAGCTCCAGGGAATAATCACACTGTGCCGAATATCAAAGTGAATGATCATAGACTAAGTGTTGTGGACAAATTCACCTATCTTGGCAGCACTGTGTCACAAGCTGTCACAATTGATGACGAAGTGAATGCAAGAATCTCCAAGGCCAGTGCGGCCTTTGGCAGACTGTACAAGAATGTATGGGACAGAACTGGAATAAGCCTGCAAACAAAGCTAAAAGTCTACAAAGCAGTTGTATTATCCACACTGCTATATGCTTGTGACACCTTGACTGTTTATCAGCGACACGCTAGGAAATTAAACCACTTCCACACAGTCTGCCTAAGGAAGCTACTGAAGATTAAATGGCAAGACAAGATTCCAGACACTGAAGTCCTAGAAAGAGCGTCCATGCCTAGTATCCACACTATACTGATGAAGAATCAGATTCGCTTGGCTGGTCACTTGACTCGCATGCCAGATCACAGGCTCCCTAAACGAATTTTTTACAGCGAACTGCGTTGTGATAGACGCTCCCAAGGTGGCCAGAGGAAACGCTTTAACCCTTTACAGGGCAGACGCTTGTCTGTTTTGTAGCCCTGAACGGGCAAGATTTTTTCAGGTTCTGTAAAATTTCGGGTCGCGTTAGTAAAAACATCAGAAATAAGGTGTTAGTCAACCGATTTTAGTTAAATAAACAACACAATGAAGGGAAAAGCATGCAGAATATGTTACTCACGTGATTGTTGCCGGTAATCCATATATGAACACAAATATTTATGAAATACGGCATGTTGTTTGTGATTTTCCGTCACCTATACGGCAATTTACAAACACATTTTCAGAATCATAATCACTTTCTTTAAAGTCCGACTCACGACTGCTAATGCGAAGTAACGCTTTGCACTGATATCTAGCTCCGATTAATAATCAACTTCGTGCCCTTTAATGTCATTTAAATTGAACAGAGTGAAATCTCGGCTATCACTTGAAGAATCGCCGAAATCCATTTTGAAAAACAGCGTAAAACTCCCGAAAACTATCAAAACAAGTCCATTCAAATTCATTGTAGCGTGTTTACAAATGGCGGCCACGTTGTCAAGCTATCGGCGAAAGTGAAAGTAGCCGTCGGAAGTGTCGGAAAGCCGAGAGATCGCGTTTTTACAATGCATAATAGTACCGGCCGGAATCGGCCGCTACGCTCGTTTTAAGCGATCGGCCGGTTATGGCCGCTATGCTCTGTAAAGGGTTAAAGACACTCTGAAAATCTCACTGAATGCTTTTGAAATTCATCATGACACCTGGGAGGCTGCAGCCAGAGACCGAAATTCGTGGCGTGCATCATTACGCAAAGGTGCAGTCATATGTGAGGCAACCAGGACTGCAAGAGCTGTGAAGAAAAGGCAGGACAGAAAAACCACTGCAGGAAATCCTCCTCCAGAGACGTCAAGCATTCTTTGCCCACATTGTCAAAGAACATTTCGAGCCAAAATAGGCCTTATCAGCCATCTTAGAACCCACGGCTCCATACCTTCAACCCCACTGGATGAAATGAATGGTCATCATCATTCTTGATGGACAAACAACAAGAAGACATGTTACCAAGTGGGTGACTAAAGTCATTACAAATTAATGGATAGCATAGAAGTTGATCTGAAGGAAGGATTTGCCTATTACAAAGTGATGATGATTGCTGTTAGTTGTCTTATATAGTTGCGGTATAGGGTATTCATCATGGGCAGCTGTCAAACTATAGAACAACAATTGGATGTTCCCAGTTACATTTGTGTGTGTAAGTGAGCCATGAAAGCTACTGACTACACTGAGTGCTGATGCACTATAGGAAAATCATCTTCAACTAGGGAGAAAGAGACGGAAGCAAAAAGAACCCATGAAAAGACTGCCAAATTAAGCAGTTGGAGGCCCACTGCTCCAAGGGCCTATCAGCTCATAGCCAAAAATAATCTACAGAAGCTGTTAATATATTTGGCATAAGTGTAGTATACTGTAGAAGGCAGGGTAAAACCATCACACTAATTTACAAAGAACTAGCTTTATGTGCATCTGTACAGCTAGATTTGTGGTGGAGTAACATGATAAAGAAAACTTTACAAGTCTTCATAATACATTTTCTTCCTGAGATAACGTGTGCATACAAATGATTGTTCGTATCAACAAATCAAGGTTTAACATTGTATATAGTTGATTTAACATTGTATATAGTTGGTTTAACCTTGTATATAGTTGGTTTAACATTGTATATAGTTGGTTTAACATTGTATATAGTTGGTTTAACATTGTATATAGTTGGTTTAACATTGTATATAGTTGGTTTAACCTTGTATATAGTTGGTTTAACATTGTATATAGTTGGTTTCTTCTTCTTCGTTCATCCGGAGTTTTTTTTCGGATGTGATTGCGTTGTGCCTGTTTACAGCAGAGCTGCGTTCTTGCGCCGTTAGGCCGACACATCCGACTTCTGCGGGCATTTGTTGACCGGGTTAACCTTCCCGGGGGTTTCTTAGGACGTTTGACTCTCACTGTTGTGGTGTTATCCCCCATCCCAGCTGGTCCATATAGAACAGCCAAAGATCCTGGTCAGCCCTCAAGGGAAGGCAGGGGCAGACCATGGGCATTCCCCGCCATCCAAGGAGGCTTCCATACTTGCAGAGCCGATACATAGCGCTCTGGTACTGGGCTCACCCAAGGAATCGTCACGTCCTGCACATGGCTGCTTAGCCTCACTTCCGTATATTGGGCCTTCCGTTCACCATAGGCTGTTCTTCCGGAAACCAGAAGTATGCAGTCTGCAGATGACATCCACACAGTGAGCTTTCGATTCGGACTTTCCATGTAATGGATTGCTATCCAAGCAATATTCCATTTCGTGCCACTAGGACACTTTTCCACCTTTTATGAAGCCCACACTAGTGGGCTTTTGATTCAGGACTTTCCACGTAATGGATTTGCTATCCAAGCAATATTCCATTTCGTGCCACTAGGACACTTTTCCACCTTTTATGAAGCCCACACATGGAGCTTTTGATTTGGACTTTCCACGTAATGGATTTGCTATCCAAGCAATATTCCATTTCATGCCTCTGGGTCTTCATGCACCTTTAAATGTCAACCTGTATATAGTTAAAGTAAGCTGCGGTCAACTTTAGCTTGTTGATATCTCCATAGAGCTTGTCCTCAAATGAAGCAGGTGTGGGCCAAAATATCTTTCTCTGTTCTGCATACGTTGGGCAATCCTGCAGCAAATGTTTTGCTGTCATTTTTCCAGTTCTACAATTACATTCATCGGTATCTCCTATCTTTAGTTTATTGAACAAGTGGTATTTCAGCCTGTTATGTCCTGTGCGGAGTCTGAAGATTGCTACTTGTTCTCTTCGGTCGAGTTTGTAATATGCATCATCCTTCTGATGGCCTGGATGCTCTGATTCCCATTTGGTTCTATAAGTGCTTTTTATCAACCTCTTTGCCTCATTATAGGTTATGTCTATGTCAGGCTGTGGTAGTCGTCCGCCCTCTTTTGCCAGTCTGTCAGCCTCTTCGTTTCCAGGTATACTGCAATGTGATGGGATCCACTGTATTACAACTTTTTTGGATTTCTGGCATAGACCATGGAGTGCTGCTCTTAGGTCAGTTAGTTCTGTGCTGTTATTGCTCTTCAGTATTGAGACAGCTGACTTTGCATCTGTGAAGATAGCTATTTGCTTCTCTTTATTTTCCTCCATCAGGAGCATTTCTGCTGCAGTTTTCAGAGCCTCTACCTCCGCTTTGAAGTTACTTGAAAATTTTCCAGTTGCCATTGAATGTGTTTTTTTCACTCCATTTTTTAAATTTAGGAGAATTCCTCCTCCTCCATTCTCTATTGAATTTTTGGCTGATCCATCTGTATATGCATGGGTCCAATTCCTGCTTGGGTAATGTTCTTTTATGTAGTTTAGGGTTATTTCTCTTCTTTCGGTTTCATGCTGAGTGTTCTTTTTCTCAATACCAGGAATGTTTTCTATCATCTCAGGCAGTTGCTGCTGTCTCCAAGCTGGGAACTTGTGTGCATTGTGTATGGGCTTGACTGTTGATATGTTAAGTAATAGGATCTGCCCTAATCCTTCGTTTTGCAGTTTCTACAAAGTTGCTACGCTTCAGTCTTCCCTTTCCAAAACCATTAAATCTGTTGTACATAGGGTGGTCTGTCAATCTTCTAAATTTTTCTGCTTGTTGCTGGGCTCTGCTATCTCTTCTATCCTGCATTGGTTGTAAACAAGTGATCTTTTCTAGTTCATTAATAGGCGTTGTCTTCAGGCTTCCAGTTATGATTCGCATTCCTTGATTTTGGACTCTACTTATTTTGTTAAAGTTTGACTTAGCTGCTGTTGCCCAAGCTGCAATGCCATATTCCAGTACTGGCCTCACCCGTCCAGTATATAACTTCTTGAGAACTTTCTCATCTGCTCCCCACTGTTGTACCAGCAAGCTTTTTCATGATTGCCATTCTTTGCCTTGCTCTTGTTCGATTTTTCTCAACCTGTGTCTTCCATGTCAGGCGACGATCAAAGGTGACTCCTAGATAGTTTGGATTTTCTTCATGGCGCAATATTTTTCCATTCAATACCAGCTTAGGTTGCTGAGTTTTATTTGAGAGGGAGAACACTGTGCATGTTGTTTTCTCCTCACTTATCTTCACTAGCCATGATTTTGACCAGTCCTCTAGCGCTAATAGGGCTTGCTGTATTCTGCTGTTAGCTGTACTAATATATTCTTCAGATGTCCATATGGCTAGGTCATCTGCAAAGGAGGATGTGTGTACTCTGGCTGGAAAATTTTCCTGTGATGTCAGTTTATATATGCTAGGAATAATGTTGGTGAAAGAACTCCTCCTTGGGGGACACCTTGCTCCAACAGCATCATTTTGCTGGTTTGTCCTTGTACTTTTGTCCTGGCAGTTCTGTTCTCAAGGTAGTGGCTGATCCATTTGTACATTTTCCCACAAACATGCATTTTTTGCAGTTTTACTTTCAGTCCTTCCTTCCATACTTTATCAAATGCTTTTTCTAAATCTATCCAGACTGCTAGTGTGTGCTTTTTCTCTTGGAAGGCATCCTCTATTTCCTGAGCTATATAGGTTATTTGATCTTCAGTAGGATCTGTACTTTCTGAATCCTGCTTGGTGTGGTGTTAAGAGTTGGTATTCTTCCAGATGCCATGTTAGCCTGCCATTGATAATGCGTTCCATTAATTTTCCTACACAGCTAAGTAGACTGATAGGTCGATAGCCATTTGGTTCTTCCAGGTCTTTTCCTTTCTTTGGGACTGGTATTAGTATAGCTTCCTTCCATGCCTGTGGGACTATTCCCCTCTTCCAGCTGTAATTTAGGACTGCTAGTAGTTTCTTTTTGCCTTAGTGCCTAGTCCTATTAGCATTTCATTTGTGATTCCATCCTTTCCTGGTGATGTCTTCTTTTTTAGGGTATTCATTGCCTGTTCCATTTCTTCCATTGTTAGATTTGCCATCATATATTCTGCTGCTGTCTCTGTATATGTATGATGTATCTGTTTATCTTTGATTGCTTTCTTCTGTTCGGCTGTAATATCAATGTGGTTTGCACTGGCATAGTGTTCCATTAGTGCATTTGCAGCCTTTTTTCCTGTAAGCAAGGCATTTCCTTGTTTAATTGTTATTTGTTTGTTTCTAGGTCCTTCATTGTTCATGGCTTTCACTAGTTTCCATAGTTTGTTTCCATCCCTGTCAAAATTCAGGTTTTCTGTTTTTTTCCTCCAACAATCTCTTGTTGTTTGATTTACTGTTCTTTTATATTTTGCTGAGATGGCTTTGAGAGAGATGTTCGCTTCAGTTGTTTGTTCTCTCTCTGCGGTCTTCCTAGCATCTTCAACTTTGTCCTCCAAAAATTGTAGTTCTTCAGTCCAGTATGGTTTGTAATTTTTCCTTGCTCCTCTTGGAATAGACTCAGTGGCCGCCTGTATTATTGCTCTGTTTAGACTTTCCACCATTTGCTTCATGTTGCCATATCGTGTATTTACGTTTTCACAATATTTGTCTGTTAGTATGGCAAATCTGTCCCAATCTGCTCGTTTGTAATTCCAACGGGGCAAAGGCTTTTGCTCCTGTGGAACATACTCCATATTTATTACAAGCTTGATTGGTCTGTGGTCACTACCTGCTAATTGGTCCAGCACATGGCGATCGATTTTGTGGAGGATGTCTCCTGTGCAGAAAGCTAAGTCTGGAGTAGAAGTGGTAATCCATCTTCTGGAGTAGAAGCTCGGTGTGTCATCCGCTTTGTTAAGTAGATGGAGATTTGAGTCTATTTCCCAGTCCTCCACTTCATCTCCTCTTTTGTCAGTATCTGGGTATCCCCATCTTTCTGAACGGCTATTAAAGTCTCCGACAACAATGCAATTTGTGTCAGTTATTTCCAAGTTTGAGAGTGTAAGATCCTTATCTGCCGGGCTATATAGATTGTAAATTCTTATTTTCACGTCCTTTATCATTATATCAACACCTATAATTTCCGTTTGGTTGTCAGAGATCACAGATACTTCGCTGCAAGGTATTGTATTTCGTGTAAGTATTACAACTCCTCCTTTGTGTCCTTCGCGGTCGAAACGTGTGGCCTGATATCCCTCGACTGAAAATGTGCGATTGGCGTTGAGGTGTGTCTCTTGAATGCATGCCACATCTATTCTATCTTTATGAAGACGCTGTGTTAGGGAGGCTTTCTTGTTATAAACTCCTTCTGCATTCCATTGTAGTATGTTGAGTGTCCGGGGTGTTTGGTCAATAGCTCTTAATATAGTTGGTTTAACCTTGTATATAGTTGGTTTAACATTGTATATGGTTGGTTTAACCTTGTATATAGTTGGTTTAACATTGTATACAGTTGATTTAACATTGTATATAGTTGGTTTAACATTGTATATAGTTGGTTTAACATTGTATATAGTTGGTTTAACATTGTATATAGTTGGTTTCTTCTTCTTCTTCTTCGTTCATCCGGAGTTTTTTTTCGGATGTGATTGCGTTGTGCCTGTTTACAGCAGAGCTGCGTTCTTGCGCCGTTAGGCCGACACATCCGACTTCTGCGGGCATTTGTTGACCGGGTTAACCTTCCCGGGATATAGTTGGTTTAACATTGTATATGGTTGGTTTAACCTTGTATATGGTTGGTTTAACCTTGTATATGGTTAGTTTAACATTGTATATAGTTGGTTTAACCTTGTATATAGTTGGTTTAACATTGTATATAGTTGGTTTAACATTGTATATGGTTGGTTTAACATTGTATATAGTTGGTTTAACATTGTATATAGTTGGTTTAACCTTGTATATAGTTGGTTTAACATTGTATATAGTTGGTTTAACCTTGTATATAGTTGGTTTAACAATGTATATAGTTGGTTTAACATTGTATATAGTTGGTTTAACATTGTATATAGTTGGTTTAACATTGTATATAGTTGGTTTAACATTGTATATAGTTGGTTTAACATTGTATATAGTTGATTTTATATTGCGATGTCACATGTTATAGATATCCATGGAGTTTATTTAATCAGATTGTAAATATGTTTATTCCTTCAGTCATATGACTGGACAGTCATTGGGGATGAAGAAGAACATAAAAACATTTACTTCTCACCAGAGCTGGGAAACGTGGTGTTCACAAGTGCTGTTGATGGCTGGGGATTTACGTAAGTTTTTATATCAGTGTCAGTTGTTTGTTTGAATTAAAGAGTTGAATATATATATATATATATATATATATATATATATATATATATATATATATATATATATATATATATATATATATATGTGTGTGTGTGTGTATGTATGTATGTGTATATATATATATAAACAATGCCTGGACTCATTACCTGCTGATATACTGCCCATCTATTTTTCCCTGCAGTCAGGTCTACAAAATGTGATGGCACTGTCACAGCACAAACCCATCGCAAGAAACTGCCATCACAATGTTTTCCAATACCTCTAGTCTCTTTATGTGAACAGACAACCATAGCAAGAAACTGCAGTCACCATGTTTTCCAATACCTCTGGTCTCTTTATGTGAACAGACAACACTGTCACCTTCTTATATATATATATATATATATATATATATATATATGTATATATATATATATATATATATATATATATATATATATATATATATATATATATATAGAGAGAGAGAGAGAGAGAGAGAGAGAGAGAGTGAAATACACACATTTTGTAAGTATTTTGTTGTTCTTTATCTGGAGCAGTCAGTTTAAAAAACTGTTGTGAGTGCTATACTAAGACAAGTAAAGTAGAGTATTATACTTGCTCTCTATAGGATATGTGACTTTGCCCGGATGTACGCAGCCAAACTTGGTGTTCGGGAACAGATTCTCCAGAAAACATTGTGGGGCGACTATTACATGAACATGAAAGCTAAGCGCATCATGAAAGGAGCGCAGGTTAGTGTATAGTGACCACAAGCACTGAAACCTTGTGTGTGTCATCATCATCATCAAGTTCCCTGCCAACAGGTGTAGGCATTCATGAATCTCCTTAGTTTTCAGTCCCTGGTGTTCTGGGTCAATTCCACTGATGATATTCCTCTCTGCCATCATCCCAGCCCATCCAGCATCATTTCTCTCTGTCTGCCCCTGCCTCTTCTACCACTGATCTTGCCATTTGTCACATTCTCAGTCTCAAGAGCACTGTTTGTCTTCTTCTTATAATTGTATATATTTTGTTCTGCTTTCACTAGCTTTTTCTGTTGTTAATCTGGCAGTCCAAGATATTCATAACACTTGCCTTAGAAACTATGTGTACATGTGTTTTGAGCACACACACAATTGTGATCACTTGTCAAGGAAATATAGTTTTATGTTTTAGTGACAAGCCTTCATTAGCAAATAAAAGTGACAACAGACATGGACAAAGGTACTACAATAACTGCATAAAAACACTCTTAATGTGTAAAGCTACAAGTTAAACAAATGTAAACAACATGAGATGTATTATACTTATTTGAATGTTATGTGGATCCGGAAAAGAGATAGACAGAAGACTTGGGTTTGTATATACATTGTAAACAACCCAGGAAGTGGCTTGGGGGTGCAGGGCAGGCATAGAGAGAGAAAAGTTGTGAGCGGTGAGGTAAACAGTGGAGAGGGAAAGTGATCAAGTTTAGACATTGCTTTGCCTCGATGTAATTGTTTCAGTATTTTTTGTCGTCATTTTTGTTTGCTGATGAAGGTATATCATTGCATCCTCTTACTTTGTTGCTTGTGATCATATTATTGTGAAGCTAACCTTGACCTCTTTTTCCCCTCATATTCATTGGACTTCCACAACTTCACTCCAGTATACCCCACTTGATTTGTATGTTGTATGTGGTATTATTTCACTCCAGTATACCCCACTTGATTTGTGTGTTATATGTGGTATTATTTCACTCCAGTATACCCCACTTGATTTGTGTGTTATATGTGGTATTATTTCACTCCAGTATACCCCACTTGATTTGTGTGTTATATGTGGTATTATTTCACTCCAGTATACCCCACTTGATTTGGTGTTATATATGGTATTATTTCACTCCAGTATACCCCACTTGATTTGGTGTTATATGTGGTATTATTTCACCCCAGTATACCCCACTTGATTTGGTGTTATATGTGGTATTATTTCACTCCAGTATACCCCACTTGATTTGGTGTTATATGTGGTATTATTTCACTCCAGTATACCCCACTTGATTTGTGTGTTATATGTGGTATTATTTCACTCTAGTATACCCCACTTGGTTTGTATGTTGTATGTTGTATTATTTCATTTAATATACTCTATGCTGTCATGAAGGGGTTACAAACGCAATTCGTAACCCTGCATACCATTTTTGAAACACAGCTGTGGGTGATTTGGAAGCAGACCACCTTGCACTGGTTTTCATACAATGGTATGGGTGCCGGTCATTCTGAAAACAGTGACAAACTACTGAACATTAATTTGCCAGTAAATCACAAATAGCCAACAAAATGCTGGTGTTAGCTTTGACATCCTGTAAAGGATATGCAACAAACTTTTATTGTACCCAAACTTCTTCTTGCTATTGCACCTTTGATGATTATACCTCAAGCGGGTTCTCATGATGACCTCAGTCATTTCTTTTCTTTTTTTTTTTTATTAAATTCTTCTTTAGTTCCATACATCTTGGAGTTTATTGTTAATTCAGTTGGCCAGTATATCTCTCTTAACTTGCTGTAGAGAGGACAGTCCTGCGGAATAAGCTCATCAGTTAGTTTGTTCAGTCCACATATGCATATTGGTGAATCAGACAGATGAAGCCTCTATATGTGTGTATTGTCTGTTATGCCCTGTTCTGCAGCAACAAATAGTCATCTGGTCCTGCTAATCATTAGATTGTTTCTATGCCTTTCTAGTAGTCTGGATATCTCTTTTCTTTCCTCCACCCATTTCTGCCCCCCCCCCCCCCCCCCACCACCAAAGAAGCATGAGACCTTTGTCTGAACTTAAATGTTGACTTCTCGCTCAAAAAGCAATGGCAAACTACTGAACTGAAAATTGTCTAGTATGTATATAAAGGTTGATGGCAACATCCTGCAAAGGAAGTGCAATTTTATTTTGGGTCTACTTTTTCATTTTCATTTCATGTACCAATGATGAACAGTTTTATAACTTACGGGACATACATTTTGCTGTTTAACTTCTTAATTCCTTTTTTTTTTAAATTTGTTTTCAGTCAAAAGGAAAGAAGCCATTGTTTGTTCAGTTTGCACTGGACAACATCTGGGCAGTCTATGACGCTGTATGTGAACAGAGGTGACCAACAGTTTAATATTCAGAATTTACATGAGCGTATTCTTGTAACGTCCCTCTACTCTATATTCATAATTTACATGAGCGTATTCTTGTCATGTCTCTCTATTCTATATTCAGAATTTACATGAGCGTATTCTTGTCATGTCTCTCTATTCTATATTCATAATTTACATGAGCGTATTCTTGTCATGTCTCTCTACTCTATATTCATAATTTACATGAGCGTATTCTTGTCATGTCTCTCTACTCTATATTCAGAATTTACATGAGCATATTCTTGTCATGTCTCTCTATTCTATATTCATAATTTACATGAGCGTATTCTTGTCATGTCTCTCTACTCTATATTCATAATTTACATGAGCGTATTCTTGTCACGTCCCTCTACTCTATATTCAGAATTTACATGAGCGTATTCTTGTCACGTCCCTCTATTCTATATTCATAATTTACATGAGCGTATTCTTGTCACGTCCCTCTATTCTATATTCATAATTTACATGAGCGTATTCTTGTCACGTCCCTCTATTCTATATTCATAATTTACATGAGCGTATTCTTGTCACGTCCCTCTATTCTATATTCATAATTTACATGAGCGTATTCTTGTCACGTCCCTCTATTCTATATTCATAATTTACATGAGCGTATTCTTGTCACGTCCCTCTATTCTATATTCATAATTTACATGAGTGTATTCTTGTCACGTCCCTCTATTCTATATTCATAATTTACATGAGTGTATTCTTGTCACGTCCCTCTATTCTATATTCATAATTTACATGAGCGTATTCTTGTCACGTCCCTCTATTCTATATTCATAATTTACATGAGTGTATTCTTGTCACGTCCCTCTATTCTATATTCATAATTTACATGAGCGTATTCTTGTCACGTCCCTCTATTCTATATTCATAATTTACATGAGCGTATTCTTGTCACGTCCCTCTATTCTATATTCATAATTTACATGAGCGTATTCTTGTCACATCCCTCTATTCTATATTCATAATTTACATGAGCGTATTCTTGTCACGTCCCTCTATTCTATATTCATAATTTACATGAGCGTATTCTTGTCATGTCTCTCTACTCTATATTCATAATTTACATGAGTGTATTCTTGTCACGTCCCTCTATTCTATATTCATAATTTACATGAGTGTATTCTTGTCACGTCCCTCTATTCTATATTCATAATTTACATGAGCGTATTCTTGTCATGTCTCTCTACTCTATATTCAGAATTTACATGAGCGTATTCTTGTCATGTCTCTCTACTCTATATTCAGAATTTACATGAGCGTATTCTTGTCATGTTCCTCTGCTCTATTTCCATGTTAGTGGCTTGAATATCCCAGTAGGACTTACAGGTTATACCAAAAGTAGCTCAGCTACCAGTAAAGTTTCGCAAGTTAGACAAGTCAGAAAATATAGACCAGATCAAATGAGACACATAAACCCTCTGTCTTGCAATTGGACTGGGGTCATTCTAAAGGTTAGAGAAGGCAAGCCTGAAAGAAATGCCTGTCAACATGGGATTCACTGAGGCTTTGAAACTGTTATGTAACAATAACTTTTTTGTGCAATAATGTGCAGTAGCATGCCGCCTGCTTGTTGAGGCTTGGCTGATAATGTCAGGTGCATGGTTGGACGAGGGTTCCATGCCTGCATCCGTCAACTGCTAACAGAGAAAAAGACTGGGCACTGTCACATCACAGACCCCAAACAGGTTCCTGCTTCGTGACCAGTTTGTATGCACGAATCTGGCGATGCAAGGCATGTGCAGTGTAAAACACAAAATGGATGACTGTTAAGATGTGCTGAAGCAGCAACAATCTACATGGTTAAGCTGTTGTTGTGTAAACAACCAGAAATGATAGTTAAAAATTACCATGGGATAATGTGTTTTGTATACTATTATTGCCGATCTCCCTGGCGTAGGGGTTAAAGTCTTTCTCTGTAATCCCGTATATTCTCGTGAGTAACGCAGCTGCGCGAGAATTGGCAGCGGTTTGTATGCGCTGGTAACTTACAGGGGTATGTGAGCCGGTCGCTCGGAAAGCAATGGCAAACTACTGAGGTGTAATCTTGCCTAGTACATCAACAGCAGCTGAAAATGCAGGTGTTAACTTCAACGTCCTGTAAGGGATATGCAACATAAAATTTTAAAAAAAATACTATCTTCTTCTTCTTCGTTCATCCGGTTTTTTTTTTCGGACGTGATTGCGTTGTGCCTGTTTACAGCAGAGCTGCGTTCTTGCGCCGTTAGGCCGACACATCCGACTTCTGCGGGCATTTGTTGACCAGGTTAACCTTCCCGGGGGGTTTCTTAGGACGTTAGACTCTCACTGTTGTGGTGTTATCTCCCATCCCAGCTGGCCCATATAGAACAGCCAAAGGCATCCTGGTCGGCCCTCAAGGGAAGGCAGGGGCAGACCATGGGCATTCCCCGCCATCCAAGGAGGCTTCCATAATTGCAGAGCCATCACACAGCGCTCTGGTACTGGGCTCACCCAAGGAATCGTCACGTCCTGCACATGGCTGCTTAGCCTTACTTCCGTATAATGGGCCTTCCGTTCACCATAGGCTGTTCTTCCAGAAGCCAGAAGAATGCAGTTTGCAGGTGACATCCACACAGTGAGCTTTCGATTCGGACTTTCCACGTAATGGATTTGCTATCCAAGCAATATTCCATTTTGTGCCACTAGGACGCTTTTTCCACCTTTTATGAAGCCCACACAGTGAGCTTTCGATTCAGACTTTCCACGTAATGGATTTGCTATCCAAGCAATATTCCATTTCATGCCTCTGGGAGGCTTGTGTAACCGACATGCCTGTGGTATGAAGTGTGGCAGTCTAAAAACTTCTTCATGTACATTTAAATGTCAACCTGAATACAGTTAAAGTAAGCTGCAGTCGACTTGAGCTTGTTGATATCTCCATAAAGCTTGTCCTCGAATGAAGCAGGTGTGGGCCAAAATATCTTTCTCTGTTCTGCATATATTGGGCACTCTTGCAGCAAATGTTTAGCTGTCATTTTACCAGTTCCACAATTACAAAAAAAAAAAAAAAAAAATACTATTATTTTCTTTGATTTATGTTACCTTCTGCACTTTGGTTTATGTTAATTTCTGCAATATGTACCTGAAGAGATACATGAAATATACCAGACAATAAATTGTGCAACCTATTGTTTGTGACGTCATATTTCATATTCAGTAGTTTTCTACTTGCTCCTAAGTCTTTAAGAACTTGTTTGTTTGATCTTTTACTATTAATTAACTCTTTGCTTTTATATTTTTTCTAACATAGCCTGTGTTATGATATATCATGAACAACAAGCAAAATATTTCCCATGTTTCTTTGGATTTTTGCTGATCTTAATAAAAAGGATCCAGCTTTATAATAATAGCATATTTGCAACTTATAGAATATTTCTATAATTTATTATATTCTGGTAAATGTTTTGTAATTGCAGAGACAGTGTAATGATTGAGAAGATTGTCAAGTCTTTAGATTTGACGCTGGCACCTAAAGACCTCAAGCATAAAGACAGCCGATTAATACTACAGTGCATTATGGGCCAGTGGTTACCTTTATCAGATGCTGTCTTAGGTAAATAGTAACGTTTCGTTGTAATTCTGTTATGAAATAGTTTCTTAGTATACCACAAGCTGCTGTAGGCGGCCCACAGAGGGAAGTTGCTTCAAGAGCCCAGCGAAGGAAGGTGCCCTAAGTGGCCCAGGGAGAGAAAAGGTGCTCTGAGTGGCGCAGAGAGAGAAGGTATTTTAAGTGGCGCGGAGAGAGAAGGTGTTTTAAGTGGTGCAGAGAGAGAAGGTGTTTTAAGTGGTGCAGAGAGAGAAGGTGTTTTAAGTGGTGCAGAGAGAGAAGGTGTTTTAAGTGGCGCAGAGAGAGGTGTTTTAAGTGGCTCAGAGAGAGATGGTGTTTTAAGTAGCCACAGAAAGAGAGGTGCTTTGAGTTGCACAGAGAGAGAGAGAGAGAGAGGTGCTGTGAGTGGCACAGAGAGAGGTGTTTTAAGTGGCTCAGAGAGAGAAGGTGTTTCAAGTGGCACAGAGAGAGGTGTTTTAAGTGGCACAGAGAGAAAAGGTGCTTCAAGTCAGAGAGAGAAGGTGCTTCAAGTGGCACAGAGAGAGAAGGTGTTTCAAGTGTCACAGAGAGAGATGTTTCAAGTGGCACACAGAGAGAGAAGGTGCTTCAAGTGGCACAGAGAGGGAAGGTGTTTCAAGTGCCACAGATATATATACATATTCAGTCATGTATCTGTTTTGTTTATACAATCATAATAATGAAGCAGAGAGAGATGAAGCATATACATGTGTTGTGCCATTACATTATGTAAATACACATTTTTACATGTGTATTCTCTAAACATCTTGTTTTTACTGTTCTAGATACCGTAACCTCACACATTCCATCACCCTTGCAAATGTCAGAGGAAAGAGTGGAGGCACTGATGTGCAGCAAAAGTCGCCAGTTTTCTTCCCTTCCTGGAGCTACACAGCAACTTAAAAAAGGTCCTAGAAGTTATCTTTATTTGTTTAGAAATGGCTTCAGATACAAATATTTGCATAGATACAAAATCAGACCAAAATATATTTATATAGACATAATATTGGGTTATGGTATCTTCTTCTTCTTCTTTCTCATCTTCTTCTTCTTTCTCATCGTCTTCTTCTTCTTCTCTCTTCTTCTTCTTCTTCTTCTCTCTTCTTCTTCTTCTTCTTCTTCTTCTTCTTCTTCTTCTTCTTCTTCTTCTTTTTCTTCTTCTTCTTCTTTCTCATCTTCTTCTTTCTCATCATCATCTTCTTCTTCTTCTGCTTCTTCTTCTTCTTTCTTTTATCTTCTAATGGAACATAGGCCCTTGACCAACTCCCACAAAGCCCTCATATCCTTGTTGTTTCCGGCAGCTCTTTTCTCCCATGTTATTCATCTGTGTCTCATATTTTTGTCTCCATATGTATTAGGTCTCCCTCTTATTCTTTTGTCCTGTGAAGAGGGACTTTCTAGTTAAACTATTGACATGTTTTCTCATGTGTCTAATACAGTGCCTGTGATTGTCCTTGCCTCTTGATTCCCCCTCAAAATTCCTGGTACCATTTTAGACTATCTAGGAGCCCAGGTCAAGCATCTAAAACTCCCCCCAGCCTTGGGCCAGATACAAACACATGACCACCTGGCCGCCTGACCACCTAGACAATGCTTCAGCTACCCATTTTATGAGGCCAGTTTGACTATAAAGCCATGTGATCTCACACAAAACTCCACCATCAGAAGAATTGAATATAGAGCCATCCAGTGAATCAAAAGGCCACTATGATACCATGCCTTCCTCTGTGATCACAGAACAAAATATAATGTGTTGTGTTATTGTAAAGTTGATTTTCTTCATGTTTCACTCCATTCTTCATCTTCTTATTCCCTTCCTCTATGATCACAGAACAAAATATAGCATGTCATGTTATTGTAAAGTTGATTTTCTTCATGTTTCACTCCATTCTTCATCTTCTTATTCCCTTCCTCTATGATCACAGAACAAAATATAGCATGTCATGTTATTGTAAAGATGATTGTCTTCGTGTTTCATTCCATTCTTCATCTTCTTATTCCCTTCCTCTATGATCACAGAACAAAATATAATGTGTCATGTTATTGTAAAGATGATTTTCTTTGTGTTTCATTCCATTCTTCATCTTATTCCCTTTGTGATCACAGAACAAAATATAGCATGTCATGTTATTGTAAAGATAATTTTCTTTTTGTTTCATTCCATTCTTCATCTTCTTATTCCCTATTTGCACTCAGACTTGCACATTGTGGTTTCCAGCAAAAGCAGTAGTTGGCTTCAGATTCATGGCATCCCTGTAGTTTTTGGTGGATAGTAGTTGATTCATGCACGTGTTATATTTACTTACATGCATTACTATAAGCTAGGAAGCTGCAGTAGCCAGCATATTTTCTTGCCAGTGAGTGGTCTTGTGTTCAAATCCCTGTCGAAAAAGATTTTAACAAATTGACCTCGACTGCCAGGTCAGGTCAGCCTAAATTAAACACCAGGAAGTGTCCGGGGAAGTAAAGGCACTCGGCATGATCATGGCTACATTGCCCACAGAGTGCCAGTTGGTCTCTACAAATGTGGAGCTAAAACCATTTACACAATACACCTACAGACTTGTACAAGGTGGGCAGGAATGTAATCAGTGTCTGACTCGTACTGCACATAGGCCAACACACACACACATACACAGATCCATGAATGTAACTTGCTACAATGGCCTGGCCATCTCCAGACTCTTACCACACACACACACACAGATCCATGAATGTAGCAAGTGCCTGGCCATAATCGGACTCTTACCACACATCCATCCATCATGTGCCATGCCGGAAAGCGTGGGCGGTCATGACTCGCCATTTAACTCGATCACCAGAGTCATGGATCAGCTCAGTGTTCCTGTCTCAACCATGCCATGTGGCCAAGCCATCCAGGTATTTACTTCTCAGTCTTCCCCTTGGTCTGTTCCCTTCAATCTTGCCAGTTGTCACCAAGTTCTTCAATTCATTTCTTCTCATAACATGTCCAAAAAATGTTGACTGTCTACGTCTAATTTTTCTAATCAATTTACAATTTTCATTGTTTCCTGTAGTACTTGCTCATTAGTTTTTCTGTTTGTCCATGGTATTCTTTGCATTCTCCTCAGAAACTACATTTCCACAGCCATCAGGACTCTTACCACACACACACAAATCCATGAATGTAGCAAGTGCCTGGCCATCATCGGACTTACCACATACACACCCACACACAGATCCATGAAATCAGTCCTGAACCTGTGTTGTAGATGATACTTCATGACTATAATCTGATGCTGACAATTCACCTTACCTGGCCAGTGACACATCGTTGTAATGTTTGAGATGACTGATCTAACATACCTGTTTATTTTAATGTCGAGTATGTGTATTTCTACTCTTGCAGATTTTCAGGCTTGCAGTTCCAGTGATGATGTGCCTGTGGTCATTTTCATTTCCAAGATGTTTCCCATTGAGAGGAAATGTTTGCCTCAGAATAGATCCAGGTTGTGATATCTTTTATGAATTGTGTTGATTATAATGTAATTGAATGTTTGAACAGCTCAGTTACAGGGATGCTTGTTTTTTTTTGCCTTTTGTATGGGTTTGCCCGGAATAATCTGATGTTGGTTCTTGATTCAGTCAATCAATATGCCAATTTTTTTCTTTTTTAAAGTGATTTGCATATTTAATAGAAGATCTACCACCCACGGTAGTCCAACAGATACTGCTATTGGTGTGTGAGGTAGTAGGGCTTCATATATTCCATTTCATGAGATACGAGATTAAGAGGCAATTTCCCTTCCTTGTCACCTGTCCTTCCCAGACTATTCCCAGCACAGGATGGATGAAGTGGCCAGTGTTATGTCTACAGCCTGAACTTCCCATAGCACTACCCAGGACCCATTTTTGTTTAGGCCAACAATATTTTTTTTTTTTTAATTTGCATTTTTCTACAGTACAATTTTCTTTTTTTATTTTTATTTCTGTGAATACTGGGTAGGAAGTATAAAACTCCTTCATAGAATTGTTGCAAGAGTAAAACAGATACCTAACTTTGCTGCTAGAATAAAACAGATACCTGACTTTGCTGCTAGGATAAAACAGATACCTGACTTTGCTGCTAGGATAAAACAGATACCTGACTTTGCTTCTAGGATAAAACAGATACCTGACTTTACTGCAAGGGTCAAACATACCTGACTTTGCTGCTAGGATAAAACAGATACCTGACTTTGCTGCTAGGATAAAACAGATACCTGACTTTGCTGCTAGGATAAAACAGATACCTGACTTTGCTGCTAGGATAAAACAGATACCTGACTTTACTGCAAGGGTCAAACATACCTGACTTTGCTGCTAGGATAAAACAGATACCTGACTTTGCTGCTAGGATAAAACAGATACCTGACTTTGCTGCTAGGATAAAACAGATACCTGACTTTGCTGCTAGGATAAAACAGATACCTGACTTTACTGCAAGGGTCAAACATACCTGACTTTGCTGCTAGGATAAAACAGATACCTGACTTTGCTGCTAGGATAAAACAGATACCTGACTTTGCTGCTAGGATAAAACAGATACCTGACTTTGCTGCTAGGATAAAACAGATACCTGACTTTACTGCAAGGGTCAAACATACCTGACTTTGCTGCTAGGATAAAACAGATACCTGACTTTGCTGCTAGGATAAAACAGATACCTGACTTTGCTGCTAGGATAAAACAGATACCTGACTTTGCTGCAAGGGTCAAACATAACTGACTTTGCTGCTAGGATAAAACAGATACCTGACTTTGCTGCTAGGATAAAACAGATACCTGACTTTGCTGCTAGGATAAAACAGATACCTGACTTTGCTGCTAGGATAAAACAGATACCTGACTTTGCTGCAAAGGTCAAACATAACTGACTTTGCTGCTAGGATAAAACAGATACCTGACTTTGCTGCTAGGATAAAACAGATACCTGACTTTGCTGCTAGGATAAAACAGATACCTGACTTTGCTGCTAGGATAAAACAGATACCTGACTTTGCTGCTAGGATAAAAGAGATACCTGACTTCACCACTAGGATAAAACAGATACCTGACTTTGCTGCTAGGATAAAACAGATACCTGACTTTACTGCAAGGGTCAAACATACCTGACTTTGCTGCTAGGATAAAACAGATACCTGACTTTGCTGCTAGGATAAAACAGATACCTGACTTTGCTGCTAGGATAAAACAGATACCTGACTTTGCTGCAAGGGTCAAACATAACTGACTTTGCTGCTAGGATAAAACAGATACCTGACTTTGCTGCTAGGATAAAACAGATACCTGACTTTGCTGCTAGGATAAAACAGATACCTGACTTTGCTGCTAGGATAAAACAGATACCTGACTTTGCTGCAAGGGTCAAACATAACTGACTTTGCTGCTAGGATAAAACAGATACCTGACTTTGCTGCTAGGATAAAACAGATACCTGACTTTGCTGCTAGGATAAAACAGATACCTGACTTTGCTGCTAGGATAAAACAGATACCTGACTTTGCTGCTAGGATAAAACAGATACCTGACTTTGCTGCTAGGATAAAACAGATACCTGACTTTGCTGCTAGGATAAAACAGATACCTGACTTCACCACTAGGATAAAACAGATACCTGACTTTGCTGCTAGGATAAAACAGATACCTGACTTTGCTGCTAGGATAAAACAGATACCTGACTTTGCTGTAAGGGTCAAACATAACTGACTTTGCTGCTAGGATAAAACAGATACCTGACTTTGCTGCTAGGATAAAACAGATACCTGACTTTGCTGCTAGGATAAAACAGATACCTGACTTTGCTGCTAGGATAAAACAGATACCTGACTTTGCTGCTAGGATAAAACAGATACCTGACTTCACCTCTAGGATAAAACAGATACCTGACTTTGCTGCTAGGATAAAACAGATACCTGACTTTGCTGCTAGGATAAAACAGATACCTGACTTTGCTGCTAGGATAAAACAGATACCTGACTTTGCTGCTAGGATAAAACAGATACCTGACTTTACTGCAAGGGTCAAACATACCTGACTTTGCTGTGAGTAAGTAAAAGAATGATGTTAAGGACACCAGCTAACACCCTAACATAATAGACCCTGGACCTAGTATTTACTACTTCTATGGCGCTACATTCTGAGGAATTTGTTTTATCTTTTCCATTGTTATGTTAATTGCATAAAATGTATATAACAACACATGAAAAGCAAATGTATTAACTGTTCATGAATGTTTTAAAATATTATATCAACAAGCTTCTGTAGTAGTGATACTGTTTTGTCTTCAGGCCCTTGACAGAGGAAGAGCTTCAAGGACGACGTGTTGAGGCTCGGAGACGACATGCAGAGATGGTTGCCCAAAGAGAAATTGCTGCTAAAGATGGAGATTCCAGCAAAGATGCAAAGCTTGCTGATTCTCAGCAAGCAAATGGTCATACATATTTAGAAAGTGAGCCTTTACTGTGCCTTCGTTGTATTCTTACATTTCAAAATTAACTTTAAAGTGCATTTGTAAATTTTATACTTTTTCTTCTAGTTTGCTAGGTCTTTACATATTATAAGCGTGACGTATTATAAGCTGTGACATATAGGTTGGGTGACCAGTCCCCTTTCACATAACCTTTCCACCCTAGACAATTCTGAGAACATTCTGAGAATTGTTAGCCATTTTTCTTACACTGGGTCGAACCCAGAGCCATACTAGCCAGAAAATATAATCCTGCCTCTGCTAGGATTTGAACTCAGACCACAGTACCACAAGGCCACTGCAGCTTCATGATTCTGGTATGCCACCTAATAATTGTGCTTGGAATGAGAATATTTTTAATGCCTTCCAGAGTTTGTTACTATCCAGTAATACAGCAGGTGTGTGGAAGGGAAATGGAATGTACTCTGATAAGAATCTTAGACAATGATAATGCTACCATTTTTAGAGCATATATATGGACATTCACATTTTATGTAGTTTTATCATGTATAGAGGCATTTCTTGTGCCATGCAAGCATCCATATTTGTTTCATTTAGGGTATCTCATGGAGTTGTTTACCAGATTATGTTTAACCATAATATGATATCAGACTGAGATTTCTTTTGTTTAGGCAGTGAGATTTCTTTTGTTTTGGCAGCGTAGACACTAATAATCTTGGGATTTCATGGTAAAGTGGTAAAGCTGTCTGCCTCACTCTCTGAAGGTTGTGGATTCTTCTTCAGACTGTCATTCAGACCATAAGCAGAATTTTTCCAGAGGTCACCAAGGATCATTGCTGGAGCCACAGAGTTCCTTTTTGTTTGGTTCCCCTGGCAGGCATCTTGCCAATCTTTGGAAAGAAACCAAGCTAGGTGAAGAACAGCCTGCTGCAATGAAGTCAGCTCTCTCACGTTTAAACCTGTTTTGAAGATGCGTGTTGTCATTTTGAACTGTTACATTAGGGCGATAAATAGAAACATTCTCAAATTCAAATAAAATGTATTTGTAGAAATGCCACTGGCAAGTTAATGCAAGCCATCGTGAAAAAATTTGTCGAACAATAACAGTTTGTTTATGATTGTCTTATTACAGAGTCATCCCCAAACAAAGACGAAGATGATGTAGATGATCATGCCTTCATTGCTTTTGCACGAATTTTTAGTGGAACTGTTCGCAGAGGTTCTCGGGTGTTTTTTCTGGGTCCAAAGCATGATCCTGGAGAAGTTCTGCATGAGGTATCTTACAAATGTTCAATTGTGTGTCAGACAGAGTTGTAATTCAGGTAGATATCAGATATTCAGTTGTGGTTCAGACAAAATTTTAGCTGAGGGAAATAAATAATCAGTTGTATGTGCAGTCTGTAAACATTGGCAAATATGTCATATGTGAAAATGCGTTAGAAACTTAGCAGCAGATGGAATTATGATTTTCAGATGTTCTTCTGCCTCATTATACAGGAGTGTCAGCTTTTTCTCCTTTCTGCTAGACCTGCTAACTCGCCTAGGTTTTTTCCTCTCTCACAATTTCATATCCTTGGTCTTTTTCCGTGATGTGATTATTTCAATGAAAGGCATGGAGAATATTAAGGTCAGTGTGTTGCTTATGATGGTAAAAAAGGAATACCCTGAGAGTCGATACTAAGAAGTGCATAGAGCAACTTAGTGAATATATCATGAGTTGGTTTATGGGGCACAAAGAATTTGTAAAACCCATGAATGAGTGAGTTCAGAAACTACAGGGACCAACTGTTGGCAAGTAAACTTTGTAATGTCCAAGTCTCATCTTGTAGATTATAGAGATCCGACCCCAGATGGTGTTGGGGGTCTTGCTTTAGAATATCAGTTTGTTAGTGTGCTGATTGATTGTGCTTTCAGGTTCTCCTGTATTACATGTGCTTGGAGAACATTATCCCAGGAAAATTGTTAAGAATAAAAGCATAACTGATCAGCACTGTTGTTCAGTGGTTTCAGAATGGAAGGAAAACTGTTTCACTATTGAACAATTATTAGCACCCTGATAGATTGGGAGCTCACCCAGGAATTCAAATTGAGGACTTTGCCCACTTGAACCTGTTGGGAATGGAACCAGACAGGAGAAACCACATAGATTAGGCACTCATCTTGAGAGAGAACCTGACACAGGAAATCTAATAGATTATAGCTCTGTTCCTGTCCCTTTGAGCTTCTAAATATTTTTTTTTTCATTTGCTCGCTTTGAACTCAAGCGTAGTCCATACACATGCTACTTCTTGTAGTGCACTGGGCTGATTTTTGCGTGTGGATTAGCTTTCCCTGTTACCAGTGTCCCTCGCCTTCAGGCGAACTCACTTTGACTTCAAAGGTACTTGTAATTTACTTCCCCAAGTTAAGGATAAGAAATCAACATTTTAGTCCAACTGACCCCTGTAGGATTTGAACCCACTACTTCTGCATCAGCACACTAGATGTTTAAGGACGTGTTCCATTCGGCCTTGCTGACCCCCGAACTTATAAATAATAGTTAAAGCATCGTGACAGTTGCCAACTGACATGACAGGAGCTGAATAAGAAGAATATGATTTTGATGCCGTGTGTGTTTGGCATTCTGTTGTAGTTATGATCAGTACAGACTTTGTTTTGAATGTCATCTGCAGTTGTCATCTCTGAACCCAGAAGAGCTGCATTTGAAACCTGAGTTCCTGGCCAATCATCCACACATTGCATCTGTTGAGATAAAGGACCTGTATCTTCTGATGGGCAGGGAATTAGAGGCCCTGGAGGAAATCCCAGCAGGAAATGTGTTTGGCATTGGTGGATTAGAAGGTGTAGTGGTAAAATCTGGAACCCTGTCCTCAACGCTGGCCTGCCCTGCATTCACTGATATGTACTTTGATGCCGCCCCCATTGTTCGTGTTGCAATAGAATCAGCAAATGCAGGTAAGATGTTTACCTGCAGTGAGAGAAAGGCAAACAGAGAATGAATAGTGGGCAACTAGTAAATGGGCAAGAAAATCCCTTTAAGTCACAGAAATGTGGTTGTACAACATAACTTCTATGGGCAGCCAAAATTACTTATTTAAATATTTTGAAAGAGATCTTCTTCTTCTTCTTCTTCGTTCATCCGGAGTTTTTTTTCCGGATGTGATTGCGTTGTGCCTGTTTACAGCAGAGCTGCGTTCTTGCGCCGTTAGGCCGACACATCCGACTTCTGCGGGCATTTGTTGACCGGGTTAACCTTCCCGGGGGTTTCTTAGGACGTTTGACTCTCACTGTTGTGGTGTTATCCCCCATCCCAGCTGGTCCATATAGAACAGCCAAAGATCCTGGTCAGCCCTCAAGGGAAGGCAGGGGCAGACCATGGGCATTCCCCGCCATCCAAGGAGGCTTCCATACTTGCAGAGCCGATACATAGCGCTCTGGTACTGGGCTCACCCAAGGAATCGTCACGTCCTGCACATGGCTGCTTAGCCTCACTTCCGTATATTGGGCCTTCCGTTCACCATAGGCTGTTCTTCCGGAAACCAGAAGTATGCAGTCTGCAGATGACATCCACACAGTGAGCTTTCGATTCGGACTTTCCATGTAATGGATTTGCTAGCCAAGCAATATTCCATTTCGTGCCACTAGGACACTTTTCCACCTTTTATGAAGCCCACACAGTGGGCTTTTGATTCAGACTTTCCACGTAATGGATTTGCTATCCAAGCAATATTCCATTTCGTGCCACTAGGACACTTTTCCACCTTTTATGAAGCCCACACAATGGGCTTTTGATTTGGACTTTCCACGTAATGGATTTGCTATCCAAGCAATATTCCATTTCATGCCTCTGGGTCTTCATGCACCTTTAAATGTCAACCTGTATATAGTTAAAGTAATCTGCGGTCAACTTTAGCTTGTTGATATCTCCATAGAGCTTGTCCTCAAATGAAGCAGGTGTGGGCCAAAATATCTTTCTCTGTTCTGCATACGTTGGACAATCCTGCAGCAAATGTTTTGCTGTCATTTTTCCAGTTCTACAATTACATTCATCGGTATCTCCTATCTTTAGTTTATTGAACAAGTGGTATTTCAGCCTGTTATGTCCTGTGCGGAGTCTGAAGATTGCTACTTGTTCTCTTCGGTCGAGTTTGTAATATGCATCATCCTTCTGATGGCCTGGATGCTCTGATTCCCATTTGGTTCTATAAGTGCTTTTTATCAACCTCTTTGCCTCATTATAGGTTATGTCTATGTCAGGCTGTGGTAGTCGTCCGCCCTCTTTTGCCAGTCTGTCAGCCTCTTCGTTTCCAGGTATACTGCAATGTGATGGGATCCACTGTATTACAACTTTTTTTGATTTCTGGCATAGACCATGGAGTGCTGCTCTTAGGTCAGTTAGTTCTGTGCTGTTATTGCTCTTCAGTATTGAGACAGCTGACTTTGCATCTGTGAAGATAGCTATTTGCTTCTCTTTATTTTCCTCCATCAGGAGCATTTCTGCTGCAGTTTTCAGAGCCTCTACCTCCGCTTTGAAGTTACTTGAAAATTTTCCAGTTGCCATTGAATGTGTTTTTTTCGCTCCATTTTTTAAATTTAGGAGAATTCCTCCTCCTCCATTCTCTATTGAATTTTTGGCTGATCCATCTGTATATGCATGGGTCCAATTCCTGCTTGGGTAATGTTCTTTTATGTAGTTTAGGGTTATTTCTCTTCTTTCTGTTTCATGCTGAGTGTTCTTTTTCTCAATACCAGGAATGTTTTCTATCATCTCAGGCAGTTGCTGCTGTCTCCAAGCTGGGAACTTGTGTGCATTGTGTATGGGCTTGACTGTTGATATGTTAAGAATAGGATCTGACCTAATCCTTCGTTTTGCAGTTTCTACAAAGTTGCTACGCTTCAGTCTTCCCTTTCCAAAACCATTAAATCTGTTGTACATAGGGTGGTCTGTCAATCTTCTAAATTTTTCTGCTTGTTGCTGGGCTCTGCTATCTCTTCTATCCTGCATTGGTTGTAAACAAGTGATCTTTTCTAATTCATTAATAGGCGTTGTCTTCAGGCTTCCAGTTATGATTCGCATTCCTTGATTTTGGACTCTACTTATTTTGTTAAAGTTTGACTTAGCTGCTGTTGCCCAAGCTGCAATGCCATATTCCAGTACTGGCCTCACCCGTCCAGTATATAACTTCTTGAGAACTTTCTCATCTGCTCCCCATGTTGTACCAGCAAGCTTTTTCATGATTGCCATTCTTTGCCTTGCTCTTGTTCGATTTTTCTCAACCTGTGTCTTCCATGTCAGGCGACGATCAAAGGTGACTCCTAGATAGTTTGGATTTTCTTCATGGCGCAATATTTTTCCATTCAATACCAGCTTAGGTTGCTGAGTTTTAGTTGAGAGGGAGAACACTGTGTATGTTGTTTTCTCCTCACTTATCTTCACTAGCCATGATTTTGACCAGTCCTCTAGCGCTAATAGGGCTTGCTGTATTCTGCTGTTAGCTGTACTAATATATTCTTCAGATGTCCATATGGCTAGGTCATCTGCAAAGGATGATGTGTGTACTCTGGCTGGAAAATTTTCCGTGATGTCGTTTATATATGCTAGGAATAATGTTGGTGAAAGAACTCCTCCTTGGGGGACACCTTGCTCCAACAGCATCATTTTGCTGGTTTGTCCTTGTACTTTTGTCCTGGCAGTTCTGTTCTCAAGGTAGTGGCTGATCCATTTGTACATTTTCCCGCAAACATGCATTTTTTGCAGTTTTACTTTCAGTCCTTCCTTCCATACTTTATCAAATGCTTTTTCTAAATCTATCCAGACTGCTAGTGTGTGCTTTTTCTCTTGGAAGGCATCCTCTATTTCCTGAGCTATATAGGTTATTTGATCTTCAGTAGATCTGTACTTTCTGAATCCTGCTTGGTGAGGTGTTAAGAGTTGGTTTTCTTCCAGATGCCATGTTAGCCTGCCATTGATAATGCGTTCCATTAATTTTCCTACACAGCTAAGAAGACTGATAGGTCGATAGCCATTTGGTTCTTCCAGGTCTTTTCCTTTCTTTGGGACTGGTATTAGTATAGCTTCCTTCCATGCCTGTGGGACTATTCCCCTCTTCCAGCTGTAATTTAGGACTGCTAGTAGTTTCTTTTTTGCCTTAGTGCCTAGTCCTATTAGCATTTCATTTGTGATTCCATCCTTTCCTGGTGATGTCTTCTTTTTTAGGGTATTCATTGCCTGTTCCATTTCTTCCATTGTTAGATTTGCCATCATATATTCTGCTGCTGTCTCTGTATATGTATGATGTATCTGTTTATCTTTGATTGCTTTCTTCTGTTCGGCTGTAATATCAATGTGGTTTGCACTGGCATAGTGTTCCATTAGTGCATTTGCAGCCTTTTTTCCTGTAAGCAAGGCATTTCCTTGTTTAATTGTTATTTGTTTGTTTCTAGGTCCTTCATTGTTCATGGCTTTCACTAGTTTCCATAGTTTGTTTCCATCCCTGTCAAAATTCAGGTTTTCTGTTTTTTTCCACCAACAATCTCTTGTTGTTTGATTTACTGTTCTTTTATATTTTGCTGAGATGGCTTTGAGAGAGATGTTCGCTTCAGTTGTTTGTTCTCTCTCTGCGGTCTTCCTAGCATCTTCAACTTTGTCCTCCAAAAATTGTAGTTCTTCAGTCCAGTATGGTTTGTAATTTTTCCTTGCTCCTCTTGGAATAGACTCAGTGGCCGCCTGTATTATTGCTCTGTTTAGACTTTCCACCATTTGCTTCATGTTGCCATATCGTGTATTTACGTTTTCACAATATTTGTCTGTTAGTATGGCAAATCTGTCCCAATCTGCTCGTTTGTAATTCCAACGGGGCAAAGGCTTTTGCTCCTGTGGAACATACTCCATATTTATTACAAGCTTGATTGGTCTGTGGTCACTACCTGCTAATTGGTCCAGCACATGGCGATCGATTTTGTGGAGGATGTCTGGAGTAGAAGTGGTAATCCATCTTCTGGAGTAGAAGCTCGGTGTGTCATCCGCTTTGTTAAGTAGATGGAGATTTGAGTCTATTTCCCAGTCCTCCACTTCATCTCCTCTTTTGTCAGTATCTGGGTATCCCCATCTTTCTGAACGGCTATTAAAGTCTCTGACAACAATGCAATTTGTGTCAGTTATTTCCATGTTTGAGAGTGTAAGATCCTTATCTGCCGGGCTATATAGATTGTAAATTCTTATTTTCACGTCCTTTATCATTATATCAACACCTATAATTTCCGTTTGGTTGTCAGAGATCACAGATACTTCGCTGCAAGGTATTGTATTTCGTGTAAGTATTACAACTCCTCCTTTGTGTCCTTCGCGGTCGAAACGTGTGGCCTGATATCCCTCGACTGGAAATGTGCGATTGGCGTTGAGGTGTGTCTCTTGAATGCATGCCACATCTATTCTATCTTTATGAAGACGCTGTGTTAGGGAGGCTTTCTTGTTATAAACTCCTTCTGCATTCCATTGTAGTATGTTGAGTGTCCGGGGTGTTTGGTCAATAGCTCTTAACCTACTCCTCTGTGCCTTGACTCCACAGCACAGGGGAAGGTGACCACCAGTAGTCATGGGTGGACCCCCTCGAGGCAGGGGGCCCGGCACTATCACCGCCTGATGGGACTTCACGGGATTAGCACCATAACGATTAATTTTCATCTGTGGCATCATGAAATGATAAAGTTACGTTGCACTTCTTTGTCAAGCCTGTGGCTCAGTACATCCGATTTCGACAAGCATTTGTTCGGGATGCTTTCCCTAGCCTTTGACTGTCCCCAGTCTACCTACAAGGCAGCAGGTTTGTGCGTCACTTCGTCTGGTCCCTCTCCCTTGACCTGTCCGACATGGGTGACCCTACCAGTAGCTGTGCTACCGTCGGCATAGCTCTTGGGGTCATTGGAACGCTCAAGCCCCTCTACCTCGTCAAGGTGGACGCACGGCAGAGGGGTGAAAGAGATCAAGATACAAAGGAAACTTATTTCCAAAGACCAGAAGGAAACAGTCAACATATTTGGCCATATCTTGAACTGGAAAATTGTGTAAAATCTGGTAACATTGATTTAAAAGAATATAGAGGAGGGTAGACCGAATATTCTGGACAGATCTTGCAGCTTGGTTTGGAAAGATTTCAGCGCATGAATGTATACACAGTGATAGATTGTATGGTTTGTAGATAAGGCTGAACACCCATGCCAGTTGACTGTTGAGTTGAGTCAAGAACCGACATCAATGCACTCAGGACATTCCCATACGTGCTCAGTCCCCTCGTTCAACAGCCAGCGAAGAGTCATACTACTAATCGTACCCACCGCTATCTGATTAAAAGTTCTCCTGGTCTTCCCTCTCAGTTTTGAGATTCTTCCAGAACCCCTGCCGATCCCCCGCAATCTCATTCTTTCCACATATGGGTTCTCAATCTGTTCCTCCGCCTTCTCCACCTGGTCCCACAGTCGCTCGACCACCTCCCCCTTGTCCATTCCAGTTGACTTTATGATATATATATATATATGGGAGTCTTCGTGGTGAAGTGGTCAAGCCATCTGACTCGGGTTCCGAAGGTTGCTGGTTCGATTCCGGGCCGCATCCTTCGGTTCACGAGTGCATTTTTTCGGAGACTCCTGAGGGTCGTCGCTGAGCTTTGTGCTTCACTTTCCGCAACACGGAAAGAGACTGGGCCATATGGGATTCAAAACTTGGTGCAATGAACTTGGCCCTGTCGACTTTTAAGCGACTTTTTTATATATATAGATGGGGGGGGGGGGGTTATTTTTTTGCGCTCGCTCGCTTTGAACTGAAACGTAGTCCATACACACTGTTTATAGCAGTGTGTGGACTGAATTTTGTGTGTGGATTAGCTTTCTCTATTAACAGTGTCCCTTGCCTTCAGGCAAACCCACTCTGACTTCAGAGGTACTTGTAAATTACGTCCCCAAGTCAAGGATGATAAATCAACATTTTAGTCCAGCTGTCTGGTGTAGGAGTTGAACTGCTTACCTCGGCATCAGCACAACGGATGTTTAAGAACATGCGTTCTTACCCATTTGACCATGCGGACCTGTGAAAGAGATATAAAAGGAGAGATGGGAATGTTTGTAGTTGCAATATTTGTGTGTGTCAGTCAACTCTAGAAGTTCTCATGCATAATTTTCAAAAGAAGCCATCATTAAATTCAGTTATTGTTAACATTATTATCAAGAGCCGGTACTGAAAATGTCATTGTTAGACAACTTGGCAGAAGTTGGTCTTATTTTAGATATGGATTAATCATTGTGAGAGTCCAGTCATCAAAATTGGAGATTGCAGATCATTTTCATTCTTTTTTGGGAGCCAATGGTAAAGTTGAATGTTTCTATTGAGAGGAGTGGGGGGAGTCAGTTGGTAACAGTGAATTGTTATTCTAAAATATGTATTCAGATATAGAGCCATTAATAAATATGAAGTAATGTTCCTGGATAGTTCATTTGAAAATGAATTTTTGTCAGGTGATATGAACAAGCTAGTGGCGGGATTACGTCTTCTGAACCAAGCTGACCCTTGTGTAGAGGTCAGAGTTCAAGAAACGGGTGAACATGTAATCATTGCTGCAGGGGAGGTGCATCTTCAGAAGTGCCTTGATGATTTAAAGGAAAGGTGAGGAATTAGTCATTGAATACTTTCTGGTAATTATCTTGTACATATAGCAGAAAAACTAATGTATGTTCTTTGTTATAATCATGTGGTATGTTTTGTTTGTACACCCTGATATAAGAAATAGTATATTTATAACACCACTGCTAGAGCATTTTGCATCAACTCTACATTTCTTCTTTTGCGTTCATTTGGAATATTTTTTGGGCATAATTGCATTGGGCCTGTTTACAGCAGAGCTGCGATATATGCACCTTTTGGCTGGCACATCCGACTTCTGCTGGCATTTGTTAACTGGGTTAACCTTCCCAGTAACTCTGCATTTAATGGAAGCCTTCTTGGATGGTGGGGAATACCCTCATGCTGTTCCTGCCTTAACATATGGGTGGACACATTAGGATGCACCTCTTTTAAATGGAATGGTAAAATAGACAGCGTCTCTAGAGCAGTCGATAGTCCAAGAAGGCTAGCCTGGTTAGTACGACACTGAATAGGAAGTGGTCACCAACCTCATGCAGTGCTCTTGAGTATGTGAAAGCTTAATAACGTGGGGGGAACTTTGTGTAGTGGCTAGATGCTCAACTTATGGCCTGGTGGTCATAGATTTTATCCACATCAGAGTGGATTAATTTTTTAAAAATTTTTTAATTGACCGGTCTCCCAGGTCGACCCAGTCTAAAATGGGTACCTGGAAATGTCTCAGGAAGTAAAGGCAGCCAGCTGGATATAGATCACATCACCCACAGGTGCCAGCTGGATATAGATCACATCACCCACAGGTGCCAGCTGGATATAGATCACATCACCCAAAAGTGCCAGCTGGATATAGATCACATCACCCAAAAGTGCCAGCTGGATATAGATCACATCACCCAAAAGTGCCAGCTGGATATAGATCACACCACCCACAAGTGCCAGCTGGATATAGATCACATCACCCACAAGTGCCAGCTGGATATAGATCACATCACCCAAAAGTGCCAGCTGGATATAGATCACATCACCCACAAGTGCCAGCTGGATATAGATCACATCACCCACAAGTGCCAGCTGGATATAGATCACATCACCCACAAGTGTCAGCTGGATATAGATCACATCACCCACAAGTGCCAGCTGGATATAGATCACATCACCGACAGGTGTCAGCTGGATATAGATCACATCACCCACAAGTGTCAGCTGGATATAGATCACACCACCCACAAGTGTCAGCTGGATATAGATCACACCACCCACAAGTGTCAGCTGGATATAGATCACATCACCCACAAGTGTCAGCTGGATATAGATCACATCACCCACAAGTGTCAGCTGGATATAGATCACATCACCCACAAGTGTCAGCTGGATATAGATCACACCACCCACAAGTGTCAGCTGGATATAGATCACACCACCGACAGGTGTCAGCTGGATATAGATCACATCACCCACAAGTGCCAGCTGGATATAGATCACATCACCCACAAGTGCCAGCTGGATATAGATCACATCACCCACAAGTGCCAGCTGGATATAGATCACATCACCCACAAGTGCCAGCTGGATATAGATCACATCACCCACAAGTGCCAGCTGGATATAGATCACATCACCCACAAGTACCAGTTTGTCTAGAAAATGTGGCCCAGCACCATCAGCCCGGTACCCCTTCAGATCTGTACAAGGGTCTTTTACATATTTGACTATATGCCTCACACAATGACAGCAATATCAGCTTCGACAGCAGTATCAGCCACGACAGCAGTGTCAGCCATGACAGCAGTGTCAGCCATGACAGGAGTATCAGCCACAAAAGCAGTATCAGCCACAAAAGCAGTATCAGCCATGACAGCAGTATCAGCCACTAAAGCAGTCCATGACAGCAGTATCAGCCATGACAGCTATATCAGCCACAAAAGCAGTTTTAGCCACAAAAACAGTATCATCCATGATAGCGGTTTCAGCCACGACAGCGGTTTCAGCCATGACAGCAGTATCAGCCACAAAAGCAGTATTAGCCATGACAGTGGTATCAGCCACGACAGTGGTATCAGCCATGACAGCAGTATCAGCCATGACAGCTATATCAGCCACAAAAGCAGTTTTAGCTACAAAAACAGTATCATCCATGATAGTGGTTTCACCCACAACAGCGGTTTCAGCCACAACAGTAGTATCAGCCAAGCAACTGTCTTTACCCCCACAGAGATGGTGACTCCTGAAGTACTCTAATTGTTGTTCCCCGTGTAGTGTGCTGTGTTTGGGGGGGGGGGGGGGGTAGTTGTTGATAAAGAGCCAGATGTGTCGACATGACTGTGTTCTTGGTGTGGTAGATCCTTGATAGAATTTGTCCATCTATTTCTTGGTCTTTCTCTAGCTCTCTAACCAGATCCTATTTGGTTGGATGACAGAAGCAGTGTCTCATTGCTCTTCATTCTCAGGAAATGTTTGCTTGCTGGCTGTCTGTACATTCAGTCCAGGGAGCGATACTAAAATATATTGTGTATTCTATGTGAATGCAGAGTGAAATTATTGTGTATTCCATGTGAGTGCAAAGTGAAGCCAGCAGCAGCTTTTCTTAAAAATGACACTTTGCATGTGGGAAGTCCAACAGTTTAAAGGACTGCTTCATGGCGCTTTTCTTCTTCTGCTACTGTTGTTCTTCTCCCAGTTGAGCGTAGTTTCTGAAACAGCTCAGCCGAACCGTTTGTAGACTTGTACATGAGTGGGTGGGTTTTGCAGCTCAAGTTGTCAATGGCACGACTTAGCCAGCTTCAGGCCAACCCTCCATAGTCAACTCTTACGACATGCGTGGTAGGTTACAGTGTTACTAATCTGAACTCCCCGAATGGTTTCTGGTAACGCATGGGTGGATTTTATAGTAATCCAATCTACATTGTCATTTTACAGGTATGCCAAGGTGGAGGTAAATGTGTCAAAACCAATTGTGCCATTCCGAGAAACAATCATTCTGCCTCCCAAGACAGACATGGTCAATGAGAATATTCAGGAGCAGAGTGAAGAGATGCAGGAGGATAAAGGAACTATACAGGTAGCATGCTTCTTACGTTATTAAGGAAATGAACAAATAGTCTATTTTCTGCTTAGGCAAGCTTGATATTTCCATGTAGTAAGATTAGGATGAATACTTTCGATTTCTAATGACCTAGAGCAGTGGTTCTCAACCTTTTTTTTGGCCCATACATACTAGAACAAGTCTAGAGGTCTACATAAAATGTGATTTGTGGGTCTACTTACGGTATAAAATGAATTTCAAAAGAGCGAGACATACAGAACCATAAAGTAAGGAGGAAAAAACAATATCTATTAATCGATGTTTCTATTAACTGGATCTTGAAATAATCTTATTCCCCCCACCCCTTCTCCTCCCGTAAACCATAAAATTTCCTTGGGGGTGGGGAGAAGTCCCCACAGGTTGAGAACCACTGACCTACTGGCCTAGAGCATCAGACTTAAGACATAAAACTCAGTCTTCCAGAAGATTCACCGCCCAACCAACCACCCAACAATCTTCACACTGTTGTCTGCATACACACATATCCTGTTATTACACTAACTTACTATATCCTAATTAGCTCATTAATCCTTCTGTTCCATTGGTATATTATTTCTGGGCCTATAGATCCAAACATTGTTTGAAGTAACCAGTAGTTAGGATTGTTTTTATTGTTTTTGAATTCTTTGGAAGACTAAATGTTAACTCTGATGTCATTTGCATCGGCTTTGTGGTCACCTGACCCTTACAGGGGGCTGGCGTCCATCAAGGTGAGGGTAGTGTACTCAGTAGCAAAGTGCCATCTCCATGGGGACTGTGTTTGCACAGCTTTCCTCCCCCTCTCCAGACCCAGAAACAAACAAGGTGTACAAGACTGATAGTGGAACCTCACATCTGTGGGGAGGTGTGTTAGAATGTGACCAGGTCATCATTCATTCAGCACACCTCAGACTGACTGGCTGGGATTGGGCCTGGGTTGCTGATGTTTCCCCACACATTTTAGGTATCTTCTTCTTCTTCGTTCATCCGGAGTTTTTTTTCGGATGTGATTGCGTTGTGCCTGTTTACAGCAGAGCTGCGTTCTTGCGCCGTTAGGCCGACACATCCGACTTCTGCGGGCATTTGTTGACCGGGTTAACCTTCCCGGGATTTTAGGTATCTCATTGTGATGTTTCCCCACAGGCTTTAGGTATCTCATTGTGATGTTTCCCCACACATTTTAGGTATCTCATTGTGATGTTTCCCCACACATTTTAGGTATCTCATTGTGATGTTTCCCCACACATTTTAGGTATCTCATTGTGATGTTTCCCCACACATTTTAGGTATCTCATTGTGATGTTTCCCCACACATTTTAGGTATCTCATTGTGATGTTTCCCCACACATTTTAGGTATCTCATTGTGATGTTTCCCCACAGGCTTTAGGTATCTCATTGCGATGTTTCCACACACATTTTAGGTATCTCATTGTGATGTTTCCCCACAGGCTTTAGGTATCTCATTGCGATGTTTCCCCACACATTTTAGGTATCTCATTGTGTTCCCCACACATTTTAGGTATCTCATTGTGATGTTTCCCCACACATTTTAGGTATCTCATTGCGATGTTTCCACACACATTTTAGGTATCTCATTGTGATGTTTCCCCACAGGCTTTAGGTATCTCATTGCGATGTTTCCCCACACATTTTAGGTATCTCATTGTGATGTTTCCCCACACATTTTAGGTATCTCATTGTGATGTTTCCCCACAGGCTTTAGGTATCTCATTGCGATGTTTCCCCACACATTTTAGGTATCTCATTGTGATGTTTCCCCACAGGCTTTAGGTATCTCATTGCGATGTTTCCCCACACATTTTAGGTATCTCATTGTGATGTTTCCCCACAGGCTTTAGGTATCTCATTGTGAAGTTTCCACCACACATTTTATTTATCTCATTGTGGACAGACTCCAACCCACTGCACTGGGGCAGAGTGGGTAGGATACGAGTTAACAACTGTCTGTAACTGTTAATATTGTCAGTTTTAGCTGTGCGTGGTTGTCTCTGGTCACATTACATAGCAATAGGGGTTTTTCTATTAGTTTCTATTTCTCATGCATTTCCTGACTAAACTGTATTATACAGTACAGTTCTTATATGTGTATAGTCTTCTTCTTCGTTCGTCCGAAATGTTTGTTTTGAATGTAAATGTGTTGCGCCTGTTTACAGCAGAGCTGCGATATTTGCGCCTTTTGTCTGACACATCAAACTTCTTCAGGCATGGACATATATTGTTTGATAGTGGTTAGTGTGCGTGTGAATGAGGAAGGAAACTGGCCGCCCTACGTTCAGTCTCATGGCCTAGAATATGTGAACACTTCACACCCCAGTGTCAGTATTTGCTCGTGTTTATACTGGGAGAAGAGGCAGAGATTAACCAGCACGAAGGTGGACACAGGACAGCAAAGACACCCGAGGCAGAGAAGTGTTCAATCGTCTTTCTGGCAATCCATGACGGGAGCTGTGTCCTACATGTTGATGATGTTGTGTGTATGTGTGTGTGTGTGGTGTGTTGTTTGAACTCAATCGTAGTCCTTACATCCGCTACTACGTCTAGTGCACTGGATTGATGTTTGCACGTGGATTAGCTTTCCCTATTACCAATGTCTTTCGCCATCAGGTGAATCCACTCCGACTTCTGAGGTACTTGTAAATTAAGTCCTCAAGTCAAGGACGAGAAGTCAACAATTTTAGTCCAGCTAACCGGAATAGAGGTTAAACCCGCTATCTCGGTATCAGCACACCGGATGTTTAAGAGTGAATGCTGTTATCCATTCAGCCAGGCAGACCTCCAGGATATAGTTTGTTTATTATTTAGTTTATTCTATGTAAGAATGAAATAATTTTCTGAATGTGATTCCTACAGGCATCAACATCTGACCGCCAGTGCCACCTGCTGCTGCGAGCCGCTCCTCTTCCTGGCAGAGTCCCAGAGATACTGCTGGAGAACCAACAGGGCCTGAAAGCCTTGGACATGCTGTCAGCTAGCAGCACCGGCCACACCGAGCTACAGGTTTCATGTCCTTAATGCAACTACTGTTTGTGTTATATTTCTGTTATTAACTTGGTGTGTTAATATGATGTTTGTTACCACGTATACAGTCAGTTGTGACATGTGCCTAACACACATTCAGATGGTAACATTTGGAGGTCCTTTGTGTAAAGATCCTAAGCAGATCAGGTGCTTTGTTGTGGAGGACACGTGGTATAGGGGTTTCGTGAAGCCACCATCTCACCCATTTGCTTTCTGTATTGTTTTCTGTAATGTGGTTGTTAACTTTGTGCTTTGTGTATTGAATTGATGTTTTTTTAAGGCTCAGTATAGGGAAGTGAGGCTAAGCAGCTATGTGCAGTACATGACGATTCCTTGTGTGAGCTCAGTATCAGAGTATCATGTGTTGGCTCGGAAGCTTTTAGAAGCTTCCTAGATGGCAGAGAATGCCCATGATCTGCCCCGTGCCTTCCCTTGGTGTGACACCAGTAGATGGAGGAACGAAGATGGTGTCAAAACATTTAAGACCATGAAACATCCTGTGACTTACCTGTGAAGGCAAACCCGGTCAGCGAATGCCCAAAGAAGTTGAATGTGTCGATCGAAAGGCACAACTATCGCAAAAGAGAAAGCAGCGGCTGCAGCAGGATATAATAATATGAACTGGAAACAATTAGATATATTTTGCTCCTGCGAAAAGAAGAGACTTACTAAACAAGACACAATGCACATTTACATACCTTACAAGGTAAGGAAATCCATCAGACACAGGTGAACAACAACATGTGACTTATCAAACAAATCAGAAGTATTCAATAAATATATAAAATGAAATAATAAAATAACATAATAATGTACAATAAGTACAATAGGACAACACAGAACGGCCGGCGTTTCGATTCTAAGAATCTTTGTCAAGGACAGGACAACACAAACAGATAAAAACAACGAACAACGAAACAACAAAATCACACAACTGCTCACAAATATGGCGAGCCATATCACAACCGCCATATTTGCGAGCAGTTGTGTTATTTTGTTGTTTTTATCTAATTGTGTTGTCCTGTCCTTGACAAAGATTCTTAGAATCGCAACGTCGGCCGTTCTGTGTTGTCCTATTGTACTTATTTGTTATTTTATTATTTCATTTTATATATTTATTGAATACTTCTGATTTTTTTTTATAAGTCACACGTTGTTGTTCACCTGTGCACGATGGATTTTCTTAACTTGTAAGGTATGTAAATGTGCATTGTGTCTGTGTTTAGTATGTCTCTTCTTTTCGCAGGAACAAAATATACCTAATTGTTTCCAGTTCATACAACTATCGCAGCTCTGCTGTAAACAGGTACAATGCAATTACGCCAAACAAAACAAAAATTATGGACAAATGAAAAAGAAGAGCTGATGTTTGATAGTGAACTTGTGTGTGTCTAACCCTGTTTGTGTTGAAATGGTGGGTTTATTACCATGAACTTGATTATTGTGTTAATGTTATATGCCTAGCCGGTGTGTGTATTTATTTTTAGTTTCTCTTAACTTAATTGTTAATTTTGTGTTGTGAATTAATTTTGTTAGCAAGCATATGAATAGTGAGTAGCGGCTGGCCGAGTGGCTAGAATGTCAGGTTTTCCTTCGAGAGACCTGGGTTCAAATCCTCGGTAAGGTGTGTTTTTTTCTGTTGGGGGTGAAAAGAAAATTCTAATCTGCACAGTTCGCTGTGACTGCACTAGCCAGGTGGCCTTAATTCCCCCTCCCCCCATGCTATACACCGCAAGGTTCTATATTGACAGTAAATGACAGTTTATGATTAGTGTTCATTTTGTATTACAGTATATGTATTTAGGTGTTTGTTAACTGTGTATATCTAATTAGTTTGTTTAACTTTATCTTGTGTTATGTTTTTACTATCAGCACATGTGCATGTTGGGTATTTCTATGTGTAACTTTATCTACATTAAATAACTTGATATAATAAGATGTTTGTTTATCTAATTAATATGCTTGTAACTTCTTCAATGCAGGCCGAATATCGACTGACAGAAAATGCTTCAGAGTCAATTAAAAGCATCAAGCAACAGCTAAAGGAAGAATTTGAAAAAGCAGGACCAGAATGGGCTGGAGCAGAGGAGAAGATTTGGAGTTTTGGTCCCAGACGTTGTGGTCCAAACATACTCCTCAACTGCATCAAAGGTTACAACAGGCCTTCAGTGTGGCAGTCATTTGAAAAGAATAGTTTGGATACCAGCCGAATTGCCGATCTGGATAACAGCATTGTCACTGGCTTTCAGATGGCAACCCTGGCAGGACCTCTGTGTGAGGAACCGATGCACGGCGTGTGTTTCATCATAGAGGCTTGGTGGTATGGTGATCGGGTGAAGCCACCATCTCAGCATGCAGACGCAAGCGCCAGCAGCAGTATATCAAAAGTGAACATAAATGACAGTTTAGAGAGTAAAGGAAACTGTGATAACCTTTCTGAGGATTTCAGAACACAGGCATCATTATCAAACAGTGTACACAGTGACTGTAGTAATGACAGCGGCCATGACAAGAATAGAACTGGCATTTTTGTGCCTGGGTATGAAAGCTTTCAAGCACAGAAGAGTGCGTATGGGCCTCTCTCTGGTCAGCTAATCTCCACAGTGAAAGAAGCATGTCGCCATGCTTTTCAGGCCCAGCCTCAAAGACTTATGGCAGCAATGTATAGGTGTGAGATTCAGGCCACTGTCGAAGTTCTAGGTAGGACATTATGTAACATTGTTTTCTCTGTATCAAATAATCTGGGTTGGTTAATTGTTTGCTTTCACTTTCATTGCTAAATAATTTGAATTGTTCATTTACACTGTTGTTCTCACTTAACCAGATGATATATTTTTAATGAAATTAATTTACTTAACTTTTCACTAAATAATCTGCATTGGATATTTCTTTTTCTTCTTCTGCGTTCATTCATAGTTTTTTTCTGACATGATTGTGTTGTGCCTGTTTACAGCAGAGCTGCATTCTTGCGCCGTTAGGCCGACACATCCGACTTCTGCGGGCATTTGTTGACCGGGTTAACCTTCCCGGGGTATTGGATATTTAATTCAGATGTTTCGTTTTTGTTTTTTTTTCTTGACCAAAAATAGTTATTTTGTAACATTGTGCTGTTCTTTACCTTTTTAACCTGGCGCTGAAAGGCAAAACATGGATTGTGAAGAAGGGGATGGCAAAGAAGAAGAAGGATGAGAAGTGTTGTTTCAAATAATCTCAGTTATTTTACGCTGATGTGCTTTTCCTGACTTTATTGGGTATATGATGCCAGCCCCATTTACGTCTAAACCAATCAGCGCACAATGGATGGTGTGATTAATGTTACTGAGTAGGAAAGAGATCATGGGAGAGCTGCATGTATTACTCAATACACCAAACAACAGACAAGTTTCAAAATTATGAGCACACAAACATGGATAGTTCTCTTCTGCATGAGAAGTGAGACATTAGAAACATTATGAAGACTGGAAAGATCTGGGGTAGATGAGGCAGACTGAGAGAAATGACGCCGGATGACGTGAGATGATGGCATGGAGGAACACCATCAATAGAATTGATCCCAAACACCAAAGACTGAGATGTGTTGAGAGACATGAATGCCAATGCCATTTGTAGGGCACATGATGATCTTCTGCAGGTACATATGGTCTGTGATTTCATTTAGTATGTTGGTCCCTCACATCTGTCTGTTTCCCATATTCTTGATATGTACTGCCACCAACTGGACCACCTCATGAAAGCAATCCAACATCTTCTTTCTCTGGTATCTTCAATTTATAACTGTCTCATCTTCTTTCTCTGTTATATTTAGTTTATAACTGTCTCATTCTTACCAGTCGCCATGATGCTCCCACACCCCTTTCCTCTCGTGGCGTGGTAAGAATATAACATGAGCATAATGTTAGGATATCAAAACTAGAACTCACAAGGCAAGAGGAGTTTTCACAACACTAGGACATTTGAATAATGAAGACACAAACCATAGATTGTACGATTTATTTCCTAGCATATTTCGCTCCATTTCGTCAGATACATACTGCAGAAGTCACACAACATAAAGTAAAATAACTAGATACATGTTCCAAGCTGAAATATACACAGTAATATCAATTGTTTACCATGGTAATTTTAAATGGACTATCATGTCTTTCTGTTTGCACAAAACTGGCCTACGTAGATTAATCATTATGGCTTCAGCAAACTTTAACAAACGACTATTTTGTGTATGAAATAACACACGAAAAGCACTGCCTCTATCAATTGCATGACCGGTTTCCAAGACGTGACGTGCAATGGACGACGCCAGAAGTTTATAATTGTGGTGTGTCAGCCTTTCCATGATCCCATCGCCTGTGTGTAGTATCTTGTCAAGCCAGCTGGGTATGTGTTCAACTAGGACAATTGTGAAAGTTGGAAGAAATTAAACTTAGCACCAAACTTAGCATATTCAATTCCTACCTTATAAATTAGTGCTGCTGTATGGATCAGGCACATGGGGAATGACTAAAACAATTACAAATAAACTACAAATATTCATTTCATGGTACCCACACAAGATAGAAGGAATTATTATTATGTTATGACAGAACTGCCAGTGTGGAGCTCGTGAAGAGAACTAGACAAATACCATTACATGGTGCCTACACAAGATAGAAGGAATTATTATTATGTTATGACAGAACTGCCAGTGTGGAGCTCGTGAAGAGAACTAGACAAATACCATTACATGGTGCCTACACAAAATAGAAAGAATACAATGTTATGACAGAACTGCGAGTGTGGAGCTCGTGAAGAGAACTAGACAAATACCATTACATGGTGCCTACACAAAATAGAAGGAATACAATGTTATGACAGTACCACCAGTGTGGAGCTCATGAAGAGAACTAGACAAATGCCAGTAAACCAAGAGGTTAAGAAAACATACTGGCTTGATTTTGACATACATTGAGAAAACCTGAGAATTGTATAATTAGATAGGCATTTGTCAGGCAAAAAAAAATAGGGGATGACCTAAAAAAAACATAGAGAAGAGAAATAGAAACCGAGATGAATAAGACGGAGAAGACATGGAGGGAGCTGCGTGGGATAGCTAAGGATAAATGGATTGCAGTGAGTTAGTTGAGGGACTATTCCCCAAAGAGAAAAAGGGGGGAAAGAAATTGAAGAAGAAGAAACAAAAATTTATGACTTTGGGTGTTAAAGACATAGAAGGTGAAATTGTGTGATTGGAAATCTATGTATAGAAATAATGTGTGAACATCTACATCCTAGGTAAACTGCATGGTGTGTTGTCAAAACGGTGTGGCCAGGCTATTTCCGAGGAGATGCAGGAAGGCACCGGAACATTTGTCATAATAGCAGCATTGCCAGTTGTAGAAAGTTTTGGCTTTGCTGAAGACATGCGGAAGAAAACCAGTGGCTTGGCCAGTCCCCAGCTAAAATTCTCACATTGGGAGGTAAGCCAAATGATTTACTCCTAGTTGGTGAACTGGTTTTGTTTTCTTCAAGTAATAGGAAGAAAAGTCAAGTAGCTCATATCAGATAAGTAAATTTGTTAGTTTGTTTCAGAAACTCTGTGTACAGTTTATAAACTGAAACTTAATTTGTAACCTTGAGTGTACAGTTTGTGATCTGGAGCAGCCACCTCGTGGTCTAGAAGACCTGTCTTGTTCCTTAGAGCATGCATTGTGTGCCTTGGATCGTAAAAATAATCATTGGCGGGGTTGTTGTGCCCAGTGTATCTCTGGGGTTGATCCCACCTCGTGAAATTAATACCAGAGATTTCTTTGGGATGAAAATTTGAGGTAGAGAGTAGCTCGCTTTAACTCCTAATGTTGTGATGTAATATACCCCCTAATGTTGTGATGTAATATACCCCCTAATGTTGTGATGTAATATATCTCCTAATGTTGTGATGTAATATACCTCTTAATATCTTAATTCCCCTCTGCTGTGTGTCCACCGTGACGAGGTAGAGGGGCTTGTGCGTCCCAATGACCCCAAGAGCTATGCCGACGGTAGCACAGCTACTGGTAGGGCCACCCATGTCGGACAGGTCAAGGGAGAGGGACCAGACGAAGAGACACACAAACCTGCTGCCTTGTAGGTAGACTGGGGACAGTCAAAGGCTAGGGAAAGCACCCCGAATACATGCTTGTCAAAATCGGATGTACTGAGCCACAGGCTTGACAAAGCAGTGCAACGTAAAACCTGCTGCCTTGTAGGTAGACTGGGGACAGTCAAAGGCTAGGGAAAGCATCCCAAATAAATGCTTGTCGAAATCGGATGTACTGAGCCACAGGCTTGACAAAGCAGTGCAACGTAACTTAATTCATGATGTCACAAATCAAAATTAATCGATATGGTGCTAATCCCGTGAAGTCCCATCAGGCGGCGATAGTGCCGGGCCCCCTGCCTCGAGGGGGTCCACCCATGACTACTGGTGGTCACCTTCCCCTGTGCTGTGGAGTCAAGGCACAGAGGAGTAGGTTAAGAGCTATTGACCAAATACCCCGGACACTCAACATACTACAGTGGAATGCCGAAGGAGTTTACAAGAAGAAAGACTCCCTAACACAGCGTCTACATAAAGATAGAATAGATGTGGCATGCATTCAAGAGACACACCTCAACGCCAATCACAAATTCTCAGTCAGAGGATATCAGGCCACACGTTTCGACCGCGAAGGACACAAAGGAGGAGTTCTAATACTTACACGAAATACAATACCTTGCAGCGAAGTATCTGTGATCTCTGACAACCAAACGGAAATTATAGGTGTTGATATAATGATAAAGGACGTGAAAATAAGAATCTACAATCTGTATAGCCCAGCAGATAAGGACCTTACACTCTCAAACATGAAAATAACTGACACAAACTGCATTATTGTCGGAGACTTTAATAGCCGTTCAGAAAGATGGGGATACCCAGATACTGACAAAAGAGGAGATGAATTGGAGGACTGGGAAATAGACTCAAATCTCCATCTACTCAACAAAGCGGATGACACACCGAGCTTCTACTCCAGAAGATGGCTTACCACTTCTACTCCAGACCTAGCTTTCTGCACAGGAGACATCCTCCACAAAATCGATCGCCATGTGCTGGACCAATTAGCAGGTAGTGACCACAGACCAATCAAGCTTGTAATGAATATGGAGTATGTTCCACAGGAGCAAAAGCCCTTGCCCCGATGGAATTACAAACGAGCAGATTGGGACAGATTTGCCATACTAACAGACAAATATTGTGAAAACACAAATACACGATATGGCAACATAAAGCAAATGGTGGAAAGTCTAAACAGAGCGATAATACAGGCAGCCACTGAGTCCATTCCTAGAGGAGCGAGGACAAATTACAAACCATACTGGACTGAAGAACTACAAAGTTTGGAGGACAAAGTTGAAGATGCCAGGAAGACAGCAGAGAGAGAACAATCAATTGAAGCGAATATCTCTCTCAAAGCCATCTCAGCAAAATATAAAAGAACAGTAAATCAAACAACAAGAGATTGTTGGAGGAAAAAAACAGAAAAGCTGAATTTTGACAGGGATGGAAACAAACTATGGAAACTAGTGAAAGCCATGAACAATGAAGGACCTAGAAACAAACAAATAACAATTAAACAAGGAAATGTCTTGCTTACAGGAAAAAAGGCTGCAAATGCACTAATGGAACACTATGCAAATGCAAACCACATTGATATTACAACCGAACAGAAGAAAGCAATCAAAGACAAACAGATACATCATAGAAATACAGAGACAGCAGCAGAATATATGATGGCAAATCTAACAATGGAAGAAATGGAACAGGCAATGAATACCCTAAAAAAGAAGAAATCACCAGGAAAGGATGGAATCACAAATGAAATGCTAATAGGACTAGGCACCAAGGCAAAGAAGAAACTACTAGCAGTCCTAAATAACAGCTGGAAGAGAGGAATAGTCCCACAGGCATGGAAGGAAGCTATACTAATACCAGTCCCAAAGAAAGGAAAAGACCTGGAAGAACCAAATGGCTATCGACCTATCAGTCTACTTAGCTGTGTAGGAAAATTAATGGAACGCATTATCAATGGCAGGCTAACATGGCATCTGGAAGAAAACCAACTCTTAACACCACACCAAGCAGGATTCAGAAAGTACAGATCCACTGAAGATCAAATAACCTATATAGCTCAGGAAATAGAGGATGCCTTCCAAGAGAAAAAGCACACACTAGCAGTCTGGATAGATTTAGAAAAAGCATTTGATAAAGTATGGAAGGAAGGACTGAAAGTAAAACTGCAAAACATGCATGTTTGTGGAAAAATGTATAAATGGATCAGCCACTACCTTGAGAACAGAACTGCCAGGACAAAAGTACAAGGACAAACAAGCAAAATGATGCTGCTGGAGCAAGGTGTCCCCCAAGGGGGAGTTCTTTCACCAACATTATTCCTAGCATATATAAATGACATCACAGAAAAGTTTCCAGCCAGAGTACACACATCCTCCTTTGCAGCTGACCTAGCCATATGGACATCTGAAGAATATATTAGTACAGCTAACAGCAGAATACAGCAAGCCTTATTAGCGCTAGAGGACTGGTCAAAATCATGGCTAGTGAAGATAAGTGAGGAGAAAACAACATGCACAGTGTTCTCCCTCTCAAATAAAACTCAGCAACCTAAGCTGGTATTGAATGGAAAAATATTGCGCCATGAAGAAAATTCAAACTATCTAGGAGTCACCTTTGATCGTCGCCTAACATGGAAAACACAGGTTGAGAAAAATCGAACAAGAGCAAGGCAGAGAATGGCAATCATGAAAAAGCTTGCTGGTACAACGTGGGGAGCAGATGAGAAAGTTCTCAAGAAGTTATATACTGGACGGGTGAGGCCAGTACTGGAATATGGCATTGCAGCTTGGGCAACAGCAGCTAAGTCAAACTTTAACAAAATAAGTAGAGTCCAAAACCAAGGAATGCGAATCATAACTGGAAGCCTGAAGACAACGCCTATTAATGAACTAGAAAAGATCACTTGTTTACAACCAATGCAGGATAGAAGAGATAGCAGAGCCCAGCAACAAGCAGAAAAATTTAGAAGATTGACAGACCACCCTATGTACAACAGATTTAATGGTTTTGGAAAGGGAAGACTGAAGCGTAGCAACTTTGTAGAAACTGCAAAACGAAGGATTAGCGCAGATCCTATACTTAACATATCAACAGTCAAGCCCATACACAATGCACACAAGTTCCCAGCTTGGAGACAGCAGCAACTGCCTGAGATGATAGAAAACATTCCTGGTATTGAGAAAAAGAACACTCAGCATGAAACCGAAAGAAGAGAAATAACCCTAAACTACATAAAAGAACATTACCCAAGCAGGAATTGGACCCATGCATATACAGATGGATCAGCCAAAAATTCAATAGAGAATGGAGGAGGAGGAATTCTCCTAAATTTAAAAAATGGAGTGAAAAAAACACATTCAATGGCAACTGGAAAATTTTCAAGTAACTTCAAAGCGGAGGTAGAGGCTCTGAAAACTGCAGCAGAAATGCTCCTGATGGAGGAAAATAAAGAGAAGCAAATAGCTATCTTCACAGATGCAAAGTCAGCTGTCTCAATACTGAAGAGCAATAACAGCACAGAACTAACTGACCTAAGAGCAGCACTCCATGGTCTATGCCAGAAATCAAAAAAGTTGTAATACAGTGGATCCCATCACATTGCAGTATACCTGGAAACGAAGAGGCTGACAGACTGGCAAAAGAGGGCGGACGACTACCACAGCCTGACATAGACATAACCTATAATGAGGCAAAGAGGTTGATAAAAAGCACTTATAGAACCAAATGGGAATCAGAGCATCCAGGCCATCAGAAGGATGATGCATATTACAAACTCGACCGAAGAGAACAAGTAGCAATCTTCAGACTCCGCACAGGACATAACAGGCTGAAATACCACTTGTTCAATAAACTAAAGATAGGAGATACCGATGAATGTAATTGTAGAACTGGAAAAATGACAGCAAAACATTTGCTGCAGGATTGCCCAACGTATGCAGAACAGAGAAAGATATTTTGGCCCACACCTGCTTCATTTGAGGACAAGCTCTATGGAGATATCAACAAGCTAAAGTTGACCGCAGCTTACTTAAACTACATACAGGTTGACATTTAAAGGTGCATGAAGATCCAGAGGCATGAAATAGAATATTGCTTGGATAGCAAATCCATTATGTGGAAAGTCCAAATAGAAAGCTCGCTGTGTGGGCTTCATAAAAGGTGGAAAAGTGTCCTAGTGGCACCAAATGGAATATTGCTTGGATAGCAAATCCATTACGTGGAAAGTCCGAATCAAAAGCCCATTGTGTGGGCTTCATAAAAGGTGGAAAAGTGTCCTAGTGGCATGAAATGGAATATTGCTTGGATAGCAAATCCATTACATGGAAAGTCCGAATCGAAAGCTCACTGTGTGGATGTCATCTGCAGACTGCATACTTCTGGTTTCCGGAAGAACAGCCTATGGTGAACGGAAGGCCCAATATACGGAAGTGAGGCTAAGCAGCCATGTGCAGGACGTGACGATTCCTTGGGTGAGCCCAGTATCAGAGCGCTATGTATCGGCTCTGCAAGTATGGAAGCCTCCTTGGATGGCGGGGAATGCCCATGGTCTGCCCCTGCCTTCCCTTGAGGGCTGACCAGGATCTTTGGCTGTTCTGTATGGGCCAGCTAGGATGGGGGATAACACCACAACAGTGAGAGTCAAACGTCCTAAGAAACCCCCGGGAAGGTTAACCCGGTCAACAAATGCCCGCAGAAGTCGGATGTGTCGGCCTAACGGCGCAAGAACGCAGCTCTGCTGTAAACAGGCACAACGCAATCACATCCGAAAAAAAAACTCCGGATGAACGAAGAAGAAGAAGATATCTTAATTAACGGAGGTCAGCCTAGTGGAATGGATAAGAGCACTTGTTCTTAAACATCCGGTGTGCTGATGCCGAGGTAATGGGTTTAACTCCTACACCAGTCACTTGGACTAAAATGTTGACTTCTCATCCTTGACTTGGAGATGAGAATTACAAGTACTTGTGAAGTCGTGGTGGGTTTGCCTGATAGTGAGGAACACTGGTCAAGGAAAGCTCATCCACACGCAAACATCATCCTAGTGCACTAGAAGTAGAAGTACATGTATGGGCTATGCTTGAGTTCAAGGCCAGCAAAGATGCTCATAAAATATCTGAAGAGCTGCCACAGCCCAGTGATTGTGTCTGCCATGGAATAACCCTTAGCTTTCATGCACAATCATAACTTTCAGGCTAATGATTGCGTTAAAACCATGGGCATATCACAGCTCAGTGCTTGTGTCTGCCATGGAATAACCCTTAGCTTTCATGCACAATCATAACTTTCAGGCTAATGATTGCGTTAAAACCATGGGCATATCACAGCCCAGTGATTGTGTCTGCCATGGAATAACCCTTAGCTTTCATGCACAATCATAACTTTCAGGCTAATGGTTGCGTTAAAACCATGGGCATATCACAGCCCAGTGGTTGTGTCTGCCATGGAATAACCCTGAACTTTCATGCACAATCATAACTTTCAGGCTAATGGTTGCGTTAAAACCATGGGCATATCACAGCCCAGTGGTTGTGTCTGCCACGGAATAACCCTTAGCTTTCATGCACAATCATAACTTTCAGGCTAATGGTTGCGTTAAAACCATGGGCATATCACAGCCCAGTGGTTGTGTCTGCCATGGAATAACCCTGAACTTTCATGCACAATCATAACTTTCAGGCTAATGGTTGCGTTAAAACCATGGGCATATCACAGCCCAGTGTTGTGTCTGCCACGGAATAACCCTTAGCTTTCATGCACAATCATAACTTTCAGGCTAATGGTTGCGTTAAAACCATGGGCATATCACAGCCCAGTGGTTGTGTCTGCCATGGAATAACCCTGAACTTTCATGCACAATCATAACTTTCAGGCTAATGGTTGCGTTAAAACCATGGGCATATCACAGCCCAGTGGTTGTGTCTGCCACGGAATAACCCTTAGCTTTCATGCACAATCATAACTTTCAGGCTAATGGTTGCGTTAAAACCATGGGCATATCACAGCCCAGTGATTGTGTCTGCCATGGAATAACCCTTAGCTTCCATGCACAATCATAACTTTCAGGCTAATGGTTGCGTTAAAACCATGGGCATATCACAGCCCAGTGATTGTGTCTGCCATGGAATAACCTTTAACTTTCATGCACAATCATAACTTTCAGGCTAATTGTTGCGTTACAACCATGGGCATATCACAGCCCAGTGGTTGCCATGGAATAACCCTTAACTTTCGTGCACAATCATAACTTTCAGGCTAATGGTTGCGTTAAAACCATGGGCATATCACAGCCCAGTGATTGTGTCTGCCGTGGAATAACCCTTAGCTTCCATGCGCAATCATAACTTTCAGGCTAAAGGTTGCGTTAAAACCATGGGCATATCACAGCCCAGTGATTGTGTCTGCCATGGAATAACCCTTAGCTTCCATGCACAATCATAACTTTCAGGCTAATGGTTGCGTTAAAACCATGGGCATATCACAGCCCAGTGATTGTGTCTGCCATGGAATAACCTTTAACTTTCATGCACAATCATAACTTTCAGGCTAATTGTTGCGTTACAACCATGGGCATATCACAGCCCAGTGGTTGCCATGGAATAACCCTTAACTTTCGTGCACAATCATAACTTTCAGGCTAATGGTTGCGTTAAAACCATGGGCATATCACAGCCCAGTGGTTGTCTGCCATGGAATAACCCTTAGCTTTCATGCACAATCATAACTTTCAGGCTAATGGTTGCGTTAAAACCATGGGCATATCACAGCCCAGTGATTGTGTCTGCCATGGAATAATCCTTAACTTTCATGCACAATCATAACTTTCAGGCTAATGGTTGCGTTAAAACCATGGGCATATCACAGCCCAGTGGTTGTGTCTGCCACGGAATAACCCTTAACTTTCATGCACAATCATAACTTTCAGGCTAATGGTTGCGTTAAAACCATGGGCATATCACAGCCCAGTGGTTGTGTCTGCCATGGAATAACCCTTAACTTTTGTGCACAATCATAACTTTCAGGCTAATGGTTGCGTTAAAACCATGGGCATATCACAGCCCACTGGTTGTGTCTGCCACGGAATAACCCTTAACTTTCATGCACAATCATAACTTTCAGGCTAATGGTTGCGTTAAAACCATGGGCATATCACAGCCCAGTGGTTGCCATGGAATAACCCTTAACTTTCGTGCACAATCATAACTTTCAGGCTAATGGTTGCGTTAAAACCATGGGCATATCACAGCCCAGTGGTTGTGTCTGCCACGGAATAACCCTTAGCTTTCATGCACAATCATAACTTTCAGGCTAATGGTTGCGTTAAAACCATGGGCATATCACAGCCCAGTGATTGTGTCTGCCATGGAATAACCCTTAACTTTCATGCACAATCATAACTTTCAGGCTAATGGTTGCGTTAAAACCATGGGCATATCACAGCCCAGTGGTTGTGTCTGCCACGGAATAACCCTTAGCTTTCATGCACAATCATAACTTTCAGGCTAATGGTTGCGTTAAAACCATGGGCATATCACAGCCCAGTGGTTGTGTCTGCCACGGAATAACCCTTAACTTTCATGCACAATCATAACTTTCAGGCTAATGGTTGCGTTAAAACCATGGGCATATCACAGCCCAGTGGTTGTGTCTGCCACAGAATAACCCTTAGCTTTCATGCACAATCATAACTTTCAGGCTAAAGGTTGCGTTAAAACCATGGGCATATCACAGCCCAGTGATTGTGTCTGCCATGGAATAACCCTTAACTTTCATGCACAATCATAACTTTCAGGCTAATGGTTGCGTTAAAACCATGGGCATATCACAGCCCAGTGGTTGTGTCTGCCACGGAATAACCCTTAGCTTTCATGCACAATCATAACTTTCAGGCTAAAGGTTGCGTTAACACCATGGGCATATCACAGCCCAGTGGTTGTGTCTGCCACAGAATAACCCTTAGCTTTCATGCACAATCATAACTTTCAGGCTAAAGGTTGCGTTAAAACCATGGGCATATCACAGCCCAGTGGTTGTGTCTGCCACGGAATAACCCTTAGCTTTCATGCACAATCATAACTTTCAGGCTAAAGGTTGCGTTAAAACCATGGGCATATCACAGCCCAGTGATTGTGTCTGCCATGGAATAACCCTTAACTTTCATGCACAATCATAACTTTCAGGCTAAAGGTTGCGTTAAAACCATGGGCAGGCAGAAAAATTAATGAGAGTCCATCAAGAAGCAGGTGAAAATCACAAATTGTTTAGAGAAAGTAGATGTAGACAGTCAGATTTTTCTTGGTATGTAATGAAGGGAAGTTAATTTGAAAACATTGTGACAACTGGCAAACTTGATGGCACAATAGGTAAAGGAAAACAGAGAGATAAATACCTAAATGGCATCACCAAGAGAAGAGCACAGACCTTACAGACTCTGTGTGAGGTGGCGAACCATGATCATAGACACTTATCAACAAGGCACGTGATGATGATAACACCCTGTTTCCATTCATGTGTCATACTGTAAGACATATGGTGCTAGACCAATTGTTGCTCACTGGGTCATGTGGGCAGTATTCCGCTGGCCGCCACTACCGGGCCATAACATTGTCATGTGATCTGTTGTACCAGGCTGTGTTGACCCCTGGGCCAAGTAGGTCAAGTAAAGGACCATTTTCCAGGCTTTGAGACATATTTGTATATTAGCCCCATATTTGTATAGAACAATCAGCACTCAGTGGGTGATATGGTCAGTATTACACTAGTCACCTTCACTTCCAGGTCATTTCCTGGTAGCCTTTTTAGGCCGGGGATGCATTAATCTAGCACTATTTAAATGTTCACTTTGAGAATGTCCCTAGGCCTTAATCGGGCAAACGATTCGTGATGGCATAATAGTCCGCTGTCCAAGACCCGCCTTTATGTAGTTCTCATAAAGCGTCGAGTAGGGTTAATGGCGCGTGGTATCTAACCATGGATTCTCAAAATTGTTAGCGCGGAACACACTTTTCGCTTTTAAACTTCCGATGCGTTGATGAGCAGCAGGCCTGCTGGTCACTGCACTACCACGGCTGCCTGAGCCATGTGGTCGTGTACATGAATACAATTTGCCATTGACCTGGCAAGAAAGTGTGCCAGCCAGTATGTTACCTCATCTCCGGGGTCACATGTATTATCTGTATTAACTAAGGCATATTTCGCTGATCTCTCTTTCTGCAGGTGTTAGCTGTCGATCCTTTTTGGGTGCCTACTACAGAGGAAGAGTATGCACACTTTGGTGAAAAGGCTGATGCTCAAAATAAGGCGAGAGTGTACATGAACCAAGTCCGGAAGCGCAAGGGTCTGCCGACAGATGAGAAAATTGTTGAATTTGCAGAAAAACAGAGAACTCTCACGAAAAATAAATAGTCTTTACAAATCAAAAATAGATCAGAAGACAGAACACTTAATATTGCCTTAAGTATGTGTTCCTTGACCAGAAGATCAGTTTGACAAGTTGAGTTAAACTTTCAACCTCGAGTGCCTCTGCAACTGGCACAGATGACCATGCATCTCCACAACCCTTACTTTCTAATGTTTATCCCTTAACTCTTTGTATAAAGTGTGCCCCTTGAAGTGGCTCAAACATCTCCATAAGTGTACCAATCTCAAGTTAGACCCAGATTACATGGGATGTATGATTCATGTTCAGTTCCAGCAGGTTCCAGCAGGTTCTACAGGTATCTTTTGGTCATCTATGTTGAGGTGCAGTGGAATTATCAGTTGTAAGTCAGACCATAGCAGTGACCTTCACATTGTTATACCAATCATGTAAGTCAGACCATGGCAGTGACCTTCACATTGTTATACCAATCATGTAAGTCAGACCATAGCAGTGACCTTCACATTGTTATACCAATCATGTAAGTCAGACCATAGCAGTGACCTTCACATTGTTATACCAATCATGTAAGTCAGACCATAGCAGTCAGCTTCACATTGTTATACCAATCATGTAAGTCAGACCATAGCAGTCAGCTTCATATTGTTATACCAATCATGTAAGTCAGACCATAGCAGTGACCTTCACATTGTTATACCAATCATGTAAGTCAGACCATAGCAGTCAGCTTCATATTGTTATACCAATCATGTAAGTCAGACCATAGCAGTGACCTTCACATTGTTATACCAATCATGTAAGTCAGACCATAGCAGTCAGCTTCATATTGTTATACCAATCATGTAAGTCAGACCATGGCAGTGACCTTCACATTGTTATACCAATCATGTAAGTCAGACCATGGCAGTCAGCTTCACATTGTTATACCAATCATGTAAGTCAGACCATAGCAGTCAGCTTCATATTGTTATACCAATCATGTAAGTCAGACCATAGCAGTCAGCTTCATATTGTTATACCAATCATGTAAGTCAGACCATGGCAGTCAGCTTCACATTGTTATACCAATCATGTAAGTCAGACCATAGCAGTCAGCTTCATATTGTTATACCAATCATGTAAGTCAGACCATAGCAGTCAGCTTCATATTGTTATACCAATCATGTAAGTCAGACCATAGCAGTGGACCTTCACATTGTTATACCAATCATGTAAGTACAGACCATAGCAGTCAGCTTCATATTGTTATACCAATCATGTAAGTCAGACCATGGCAGTGACCTTCACATTGTTATACCAATCATGTAAGTCAGACCATGGCAGTCAGCTTCACATTGTTATACCAATCATGTAAGTCAGACCATGGCAGTCAGCTTCACATTGGTTATACCAATCATGTAAGTCAGATCATGCAGTCAGCTTCACATTGTTATACCAATCATGATGCAAAAATTATCAGTTGTAAGTCAGACCATAGCAGTCAGCTTCACATTGTTTATACCATCATGATGCAAAAATTATCAGTTGTAAGTCAGACCATAGCAGTCAGCTTCACATTGTTATACCAATCATGTAAGTCAGAACCATAGCAGTCAGCTTCATATTGTTATACCAATCATGTAAGTCAGACCATAGCAGTACTTCAATTGTTATACCAATCATGTAAGTCAGACATAGCAGTACTTCAATTGTTATACAATCATGTAAGTCAGACTGCAGTCATTCAATTGTTATACAATCATGTAAGTCAGACCATAGCAGTCAGCTTCAATTGTTATACCATCATAAGTCAGACCATAGCAGTCATTATTTATACCAATCATGTAAGTCAGACCATAGCAGGACCTTCACATTGTTATCAATCATGAAGTCAGCCATACAGTATTCAATTGTTATCAATCATGAATCAGCCATGCAGTGACCCACATGTTATCAATCATGAAGTCAGCTCATAGCTTCACATTGTTATCAATCATGAAGTCACCATGCAGTATTCAATTGTTATACCATAGAAGTCAGATCATGCAGTATTCAATTGTTATCAATCATGATGCAAAATTATCAGTTGTAAGTCAGCCATACAGTCATTCACATTGTTATACCATCATGATGCAAAATTATCATTGTAAGTCAGACCATAGCAGTCAGCTTCATATTGTTATACCAATCATGTAAGTCAGACCATAGCAGTCAGCTTCATATTGTTATACCAATCATGTAAGTCAGACCATAGCAGTCAGCTTCATATTGTTATACCAATCATGTAAGTCAGACCATAGCAGTCAGCTTCATATTGTTATACCAATCATGTAAGTCAGACCATAGCAGTCAGCTTCATATTGTTATACCAATCATGTAAGTCAGACCATAGCAGTCAGCTTCATATTGTTATACCAATCATGTAAGTCAGACCATAGCAGTCAGCTTCATATTGTTATACCAATCATGTAAGTCAGACCATAGGCAGTCAGCTTCATATTGTTATACCAATCATGTAAGTCAGACCATAGCAGTCAGCTTCATATTGTTATACCAATCATGTAAGTCAGACCATAGCAGTCAGCTTCATATTGTTATACCAATCATGTAAGTCAGACCATAGCAGTCAGCTTCATATTGTTATACCAATCATGTAAGTCAGACCATAGCAGTCAGCTTCATATTGTTATACCAATCATGTAAGTCAGACCATAGCAGTCAGCTTCATATTGTTATACCAATCATGTAAGTCAGACCATAGCAGTCAGCTTCATATTGTTATACCAATCATGTAAGTCAGACCATAGCAGTCAGCTTCATATTGTTATACCAATCATGTAAGTCAGACCATAGCAGTCAGCTTCATATTGTTATACCAATCATGTAAGTCAGACCATAGCAGTCAGCTTCATATTGTTATACCAATCATGTAAGTCAGACCATAGCAGTCAGCTTCATATTGTTATACCAATCATGTAAGTCAGACCATAGCAGTCAGCTTCATATTGTTATACCAATCATGTAAGTCAGACCATAGCAGTCAGCTTCATATTGTTATACCAATCATGTAAGTCAGACCATAGCAGTCAGCTTCATATTGTTATACCAATCATGTAAGTCAGACCATAGCAGTCAGCTTCATATTGTTATACCAATCATGTAAGTCAGACCATAGCAGTCAGCTTCATATTGTTATACCAATCATGTAAGTCAGACCATAGCAGTCAGCTTCATATTGTTATACCAATCATGTAAGTCAGACCATAGCAGTCAGCTTCATATTGTTATACCAATCATGTAAGTCAGACCATAGCAGTCAGCTTCACATTGTTATACCAATCATGTAAGTCAGACCATGGCAGTCAGCTTCATATTGTTATACCAATCATGTAAGTCAGACCATAGCAGTCAGCTTCACATTGTTATACCAATCATGTAAGTCAGACCATGGCAGTCAGCTTCATATTGTTATACCAATCATGTAAGTCAGACCATAGCAGTCAGCTTCATATTGTTATACCAATCATGTAAGTCAGACCATGGCAGTCAGCTTCATATGTTTATACCAATCATGTAAGTCAGACCATGGCAGTCAGCTTCATATTGTTATACCAATCATGTAAGTCAGACCATGGCAGTCAGCTTCATATTGTTATACCAATCATGTAAGTCAGACCATGGCAGTCAGCTTCATATTGTTATACCAATCATGACGCAAAATTATCAGTTGTAAGTCAGACCATAGCAGTCAGCTTCATATTGTTATACCAATCATGACGCAAAATTTACCTCTTCTTCTGCGTTCATCCGGAGTTTTTTTTGTGTGGAAGTGATTGCGTTGTGCCTGTTTACAGCAGAGCTGCGTTCTTGCGCCGTTAGGCCGACACATCCAACTTCTGCGGGCATTTGTTGACCGGGTTAACCTTCCCGGGGAAAATTTACTTCCAAAACTGAGCTTGCAAACAATCTACAGATTAGAAAATTGTAGAATTTGCCAAAAAAGTGTAACAGTACAGGTACAGAGGATTAATAACCAAGTCCTGGTGTAGTCATTTCAGAAGGTTTATTTAATCATTATAGGCCGATAATAATATAGTGGACACAAGTGTCACAAGTGTGATGTTCTCTTCTCTCAATCCCAGCTGTAACTAACCAAAACAATCTACGTCACGGCTTGAGCATCCCTAGTAGCGTTCGTATAGGATGCTCAACCGTGCCCCTAAGTTTGCACATCAACCTATTAACATAGATGTTACTCATTCTGTTACAAAAGCAAAGATGAGAAAGTGATGGAATTTGCAAATGAGAAAACGGTGAATTGTGCAGAAAAGCAGGGAGATCTACTGATAATGGCAGAATTTGCATTAAAGCAAAGAAATCTGCTAATGAATAATGGAAGAACATTTAAATAAGAAAAGGACAGTAGAACTATACATCATATCTGAAGACTCCACCATAAATCTAGCTCATCATTCCAATATAAATCTAGCTTATCACTCCACCATAAATCTAGCTCATCATTCCAATATAAATCTAGCTTATCACTCCACCATAAATCTAGCTCATCATTCCAATATAAATCTAGCTTATCACTCCACCATAAATCTAGCTCATCATTCCAATATAAATCTAGCTTATTACTCCACCATAAATCTAGTTTACGGCTGACCATACTATTATTTTTGGGGAATAAATGTGCTGGTTTCTCCTTGACTTCAATGCCTGTTTGAGAGATTATATAACATGCTATAAATACTGGTAGCTATGAGTAGCTTTTCTAATTATATTTTAGTTTTGCCTTGACAGTACCAATTATGGCCTGTTCTTAACATTTTTCGACTAAAAGTAATTTTTAATGAAGTGAGGTAAAGAGGATGGAGAAATAATACAGAACTGAAACAATAACAACAGCACTTGGACGTTGAGTTGAGTTAAGAACTGACATCACAGCACTCAGGACAATCTCATACATGCTCCGTCCTCATCAGCAACAGCCAGTAAAGAGTCCCAGTACGAATGGTGCCAGTACCAGTCTGATTATGTGTCCATCTGTTTTCTTTGGACAAGGAACACTGGGTAGCCAAAGATACATCAGGAATAGTAATAGAAATCAAACGGATGACAGGCAAGATGTAAGCAAGTTTTATTGATTGGTTATAATGGTGCACATTTAGAACAAGACATTTTAATACTGGATACATTGATTTGATCATTTATGTTTTAAGCTTCAATATTGAAACGGTGTTTATTTAATTGTTTTTAACTGAAATTGAGAATGCCAATCTGCCATACATAATTTGTTTTATGATGAAGTGGTGTAAATATTGAAATGACAAAATATGTTATTTCTTTTGAAAACTTCCAAAATTTATGGAATTTTCTGGCAATTGGGGCTTGGCTTATTTGGTCTGAAAATTACTGTCAACTTTAGTCATAACTAATGTGTAGATAATGACCAGATCTTTGACTTTCTATTTGTTGAAAATGGGAGTACGTTTTTATTCACATTAAAAGAATTATTTAATAACGTACAAAGTATGTTTTGAATGTTGAGTCTCTTACATTGTGACAAGGTATCTTCACTGTAAATGATAGCAGACTGGCAATCTGGGATTGTTTTGAGGAATGGTGGTTTATTTTTTGGTTTGTTTGTTTGTTTCTTCAAGTATAGTCCTCACAATGCTACTACTAGTAATGTGTGCACTGGACTTGTTTTTGTGTAAGAGTTAGCTTTTCCTATAACCAGTGTCCCCTCACCATCAGACAAACCCTTTCCAACTTTTTTCCTCCAGTCAAGGAT
>JACEFZ010015034.1:0-31654 GCA_014155875.1 Cepaea nemoralis
ATAAATTTTTAAGTCTCATAAGACGGGAAACGTAGTCACGAATTAGTGTTATACACTTGTTTGTGGCCACATTTAACCGAATTATGGCACGTGAAAAACTAACATACATACACATGATAGATAGATATACATGTTAGAAGGTAGACTATATTAGTAATTACATCCAAACACGCAAACAACCAGAAAAACAAACATATAAATTGCATACATATTTTATAGATCAAAGGGAGATAACTCCGGATCAGGGGACATAATAGACAACGAAACACTACCTTAACAGTGAAAGATAACTTTACACACGGAAGCGAAATAGGTAAAGCCTGTCGCACACAGCTTGGGTAATGGTTGTTTAATATTATATGGGGGACATGAAGCAATTCATGTGTTGACCCTAATAAAGTCAACTTTGTATGGGTAGTAAGTTAATTTACTATTGGAGGGCAGGTCTTATAAGACAACGGTCCGGTTCAGACATACCTCTAATTAATATAATATTGTGATTGAGATAGGGCTCACGCCAACCAGACAACTTTGTGGCGATTGCCAGTAGCCAAGTAAAGTGATACTACATTGTGACATTAGTCAGTAGAAGTCTATGCAGTTACCCAAAGCCAGATTATCTACAGTCTTTGACAAAAATTAGAGACACTAATTTTTTTTAGAAATCCCTTGCGTCACAACCAATGAGTCAAAGTTGATGACGCAACACAGGAGGGGAGGGTGTGTGTCAAAGACTGGTACATAAAGGACGGAGGTCTTCTCAAGATAGAATACCACCGGGAAGAGTGGTCAACCTCAAATAGAATAGAGGTGATAAAGTGCCCCGATATAAGGGCAGGGTAGATGATAGAATGGGGGACTATTAACTAGTTCTCTCATGAGACACGGAGACGTTGACCAGATGGTTAGCACTCTGGTCACGACAGAATCACGCCTATGTAATAGCCACGAATGCCACTCAACAGAAGACAGCTAATGTCAGCGTGCCAAGTGGAACGGCATGCAGAAAGCCGAAGGACACATCAAGGTCCTTCCGCGTGGTGTGTGACCACGCGAGCCAACTAGTCAGACTGGGGACTGACTTTGTAGAGAGCACTTGTTTAGTATTGATAGGAGTTTTGTGTAACCAAATAGATAGAGATAGCATTAGAGTTTAGAAAACTAGTGATAGGCAGTTCTGTGGCTTTGTGTGTGGTTTTGATAGCGACTGTTACGTACTTGTAAAGAGCCTACGGCAATAAAATGTACCATTTAATTCCTCTCACACGACTTGCAAATTTCTTGTATGGTGTGGGAGAAGTAATCTGATGATGCCTTACACATGAGTTGTTGACAGTATATAGGGAAGTAGATGACAGAATATATATATATATATATATATATATATATATATATATATATATATATATATATATATATATATATATATATATATATATATATATATATATATATATATATATATATATATCTTATATATAAATTGCGATCTCCGTCTGTCTGTCTGTCTGTCTGTCTGTCTGTATGTATGTATGTATGTCCTTTATGCGTTCGCGAACGGCCCATCCGATTGAGATGAAATTTTCTACACGCCTTCCTTTCATTCCAGCGCTGCCAACTGTCGTATTTTTTTTCTTCTTCCTCCTCCTCCCTCTTCCCATTCCCAAATTCCGTATGTAAATATATGATGATGATGATGAAATAATCCCCGAACCAAAACGCTAGGAAAAGGGAAGAAAATGACGTGACTACACAGAATCGTCACACGGCAATCATCATCATCATCAAGTGCCGGCTGGCGTAGGCGTTCAACTCTGCTGCTGATATATATGCCTCCATGCCACGGCAATATCAATAACAATTCATCTTTTTATGTGTAAGGAAGTTATCTACAGTCGTGTAGAAGGGAAGAACAATCAATGGAAGGACCGAAATCACAGAACCTAGACGAGTATGAATTCGGAATGGCGAACTCCCTCCTCCTCTCTTCTCCTCCTGCCTCTACCTCCTTCCCTCCTCCTCCTCTACCTCCTCCCTCCACCCTCCTCCTCTTCCTCCTCCCTCTCCCTCCTCCTTCTCCCTCTTCCTTCTCCCTCTTCCTCTCCCCTCCTCCTCCATCCTCCTCCCTCTCACTCCCTCCTCCTCCTCCCTCTACCTCCTCCCTCCTCCTCCCTCTACCTCCATCCTCCTCCTCTTCCTCCTCCCTCTACCTCCTCCCTCTCCCCCTCCCTTCTCCCTCCTCTTCCCTCTCCTCCTCCCTTCTCCTCATCCCTCCTACTCCCTTCTCCTCCTCCCTCCTCCTTCTCCCTCTTCCTTCTCCCTCCTCCCTTTCCTCCCTCTACCTCCTCCTTCTACCTCCTCCCTCCTCCTCCCTCCTCCTCCTTCCTCCACATCCCTCTTCCTCCTCCTCCCTCCTCATCATTCCTCCTCCTCCCCCTCCTCCTTCTCCCTCCTCCTTCTACCTCTTCCTCCCTCCTCCTTCTCCCTCCACCTCCTCCCTCCTCCTCCCTCTCCCTCCTCCCTCCTCCTCCTCCCCCACCTGCGTTCTCCTCCTCCCTCCTCCTCCTTCTCCCTCCTCCTCCCCCTCCCTCCTCCCCCTCCTCCCTCTTCCTCCTCCTCCTCCTCCTTCACCCTCCTCCCTCCTCCTCCTTCTTCACTCTCCTCATCCCTCTTCCTCCTCCTCCTCCCTCCTCCTCCTTCTCCCATTTCCCCCCTCCTTCTCTTAATCCCTACTCCTCCCTCCTATTCCTCCCTCCTCCTCCTGTCTCCGCCTATCTCTTCCTCCCTCCTCCTCCCTCCTCCACTCTCTTCCTCCTCCCTCTTCCTCCTCCTCCTCCCTCCTACTACCTCCTCGCCCTCCTCTTCCTTCCTCCTTCGCCCTCCTCCTCCCTTCTCCTCCTCCTACCCTCCCTCCTCCCCCTCCTCCCTCCTCCTCCCTCCTCCTTCTTCCTCCCTCCTCCTCCCCCTCCTCCCTCTCCTCCTCATCCCTCCTCCATTCTCCTCCTCCCTCCTCCTCCTCCCTCTACCTCCTCCCTCCTCCTCCCTTCACATTCCTCCTCCTCCCTCTTCCTCCTCCTCCCTCCTCCTCATCCCTCCTCCTCCCTCTTCCTCCTCCTCCTCATCCCTCCTCCTCCTCCTCTCTCCTCCTCCCTCCTCCTCCTCCTCCCTCTACCTCCTCCCTCCTCCTCCCTTCACATTCCTCTTCCTCCCTCTTCCTCCTCTTCCCCCTCATCCTCTTCCCTCCTTCTCCTCCCTCCTCCTTCTCCCTCTTCCTCCTCCCTCTTCCTACCTCTTCCTTCTCCCTCCGCCTCCTTCCTCCTCCCACTCTCTCCTCCTCCTCCCTCCTCCTCCCTTTCCCTCCTCCCTTTCCCTCTTCCTCCCTCCTCCTCCTGCGTTCTCCTCCTCCCTCCTTCTCCCTCCTCCTCCCTCCTCCTTCTCCTTCCTCCTCCTTCTCCCTCTTCCTCCTCCCTCTTCCTCCCTCTTCCTGCTCCCTCCGCCTCCTCCCTCCTCCTACTCTCTCCTACTCTCTCCTCCCTCTCCCTCCTCCTCCCTCTCCTCCTCCTCCCTCCTCCTCCTGCATTCTCCTCCTCCCTCCTTCTCCCTCTTCCTCCTCCCTCCTCCTCCACCCTACTCCTCCCTCCTCTTCCTAACCCCTCCTCCTCCCTCCTATTCCTCCCTATTCCTCCTGTCTCCTGTCTCCTCCTCCCTCCTTTTCCCTCCTCTTCCCTCCTCCACCTCCCTCTTCCTCCTCCCTCCTCCATTTACCCAAGACAGACAGACAGACAGATAGTCGGAAACGGGATCTTATATGATTTAAATGAGATGCTCTCCACCATGGGCTGGGCCGGGTCAGACAGACAGATAGACAGACAGACAGACAGACAGACAGACAGACAGACAGACAGACAGACAGTCGGGAACGGGAACTTATATGACTACTTATATGAATTAAATGAGATGCTCCCCACCAGGAGTTGGGCGATGCCGGGCCGGGTCAGACAGACAGACAGATAGATAGTCGGGAACGGGAACTTATATGACTACATATATGAATTAAATGAGATGCTCCCCACCAGGATCTGGGCGAAGCCCGACAGGGTCAGCTAGTATATATATATATATATATATATATATATATATATATATATATATATATATATATATATATATATATATATATATATATATATATATATATATATATATATATATAGGAAGGAGACGACAGAATACATCATCATTGGCACCTTGTTTGTGCTTTAAAAACGCATAATAACTTTTAACTATGGCGGTAGCGAGTGTGACTGATAAGGCCAATTTGCGCTGTAAATGTCCGTTCACAGTGGGTGCATGTGAACACGTGGTCATTTCCACCATCATGCACCATCTTACGTCTCAAACGCTTGGTGTGTGACTTTTCTGCAATAATTTTCTCCTTTGACTTTATTCCATTTCTGATATTTGCCCTCCATGCAACACGTTCAGCGGCGACTTGCTCCCAATGTGCATTATCAATGCCTGTATCAATCATGTCCCGCTTACACACATCTTTGTATCGTAGTAGAGGCCGACCCTGAGATCTCTTACCCATCTGTAATTCACCAAAAAAGATATCCTTTGGTATTCTACCATCATCTATCCTCCTAAGATGTCCTATCCATCTAAGTCTACGAAGACTGAGCATGGAATAAACTGTCACACAACCTGATCTTTCCAATACTTCAGTATTTGTGATTTTGTCTTGCCACTTAATACCAAGAATTCTTCGCAGACACCGCATATGAAAGCTGTTTAAGTTGTTCTCTTGGTGTGAGTAAGTTGTCCAGGTTTCACTGCCATAGAGAAGAGTACTAAGGACACAGGCTTGATAGACAAGGACTTTTGTTTTGGCAGTAAGCTTCCTGTTCTCCCAGACTCTTTTTCTTAACCTGTTCATTGTTGTTGCTGCCTTACCAATCCGGATGTTGATTTCCTGATCTAGGGATAATTTGCTATTTACCACTGATCCTAGATATGTAAAATGGTCTACTATCTCTAGTTCGGCGTCGTCAATAAAGATTGATGGTACCCCATGTGCACCTTGTGACATAATCTGTGTCTTCTTTTTGCTAATTGTTAAACCAAATTCAGAACAAGCATTGGAGAATGCAGATAGTAGACATTGCAATTCTTCCTCAGAGTGGGTCGTAACTGCAGCATCATCTGCAAAAAGCAACTCTCTGATCAGTACTCTCCTAGTTTTGGTCTTAGCCTTCAATCTCTGAGCATTGTAGAGGCCGCCATCTGAGCGTGAGTGAATGTATATACCACCATCCTGATCATGAAATGCATATTTCAGTAGAAGTGAAAAGTATATTCCAAAGAGGGTGGGAGCTAGTACACAACCTTGCTTAACTCCACTCTTGATTTCAAATTCTTCAGAAGTTGCACCATCAAACTTGATTATACCCTTCATGCCTGTGTGGAACGATTCCACAATGGACAGAAGAGTTGGTGGGCAGCCAATCTTCTTTAGTGCCTTGAACAGACCCTCACGACTGACCAAATCAAATGCCTTTGTGAGGTCGATGAAGGCAATAAACAGTGGTTGATTCTGTTCACGGCATTTTTCTTGCATTTGTCGCAATGAGAATATACAAAGCTTGGGCTAAAATATAGAGATCATGTGTTGCCCATGTAGCATGATCCCTCTCTCGGCCTGCCTAGTTTACTCCAGAGGAAAGGTAACACCTCTATATCTGGAACAAGACAAGCTGCAGAAGCTGCCGGATCAGCAAAGCAATGCTTTAACTGTCCGCCTGTCGGAGCTTCGATCCTAGACCAGTCGCCAACCAAGGCTTAGGGCCTGGTCTGCCCTGCCATGACATTTTGTCTTTAGCTTGCATTTCCTCGCACCAGGGTAAGGCTTGTACCCTCCCAATTGCGCTCTTCCGCCCGAAGCCGTTGGCACAATGTGGGGTGTCGGGTTTGGTAAGCGCCGCCCAACGTTCAGCGCTAACAGAAACCAGGTAGTACCGTCTACTGTTATACGGTAGCTCAGTCATATCTGACTAAGACCTGACACCAGACAGAATACATAGGGAAGGAGATATCAGACTACCTAGGGAAGACGATGTCAAAATGTATAGGGAAGACCATGTAAAGGGAAGGACATGTTAGATTGTTTAGGGAAGGTCATATCAGGCAGCATAGGGAAGGAGATGATATACTGCATAAGAAATTAAATGTAAGACTACAAATAGATAGAGATATCTGATTATATAGGAAAGATCTCAGACTAAATAGGGAAATGTTAAATTACATAGGGAAAGTGATGCCAGACTAAATAACTAAGATTTCAGTATATAAAAGAAATGAGATGTCAACAATACAGAAAGAAACACACGCACGCGCGCGCACACACACACACACACACACACACACACTTTAAATAAACAGGAAGAGACATAGAAAGAAAGAAACATACACATAGGAAAAAACATCAAACAGGCAGACCAAGAGAATGAAACGGAAAGACACAAAAAGAAAGAAACAGACACATCGAAGGAAAGAGACAGACATACACACAGAACGGAAGAAACAAATAGACACATAGAACGGAAGAAACAGATAACGGAATAAACAAGTAGACACACAGAACGGAAGAAACAGGCAGACGCACAGAACGGAAGAAACAGGCAGACGCACAGAACGGAAGAAACAAATAGACACACAGAACGGAAGAAACAGGCAGACACACAGAACGGAAGAAACAGGCAGACGCACAGAACGGAAGAAACAAATAGACACACAGAGCGATAGAAACAAATAGACACACAGAACGGAAGAAATTGGCAGACACACAGAATGGAAGAAACAGGCAGACACACAGAACGGAAGAAAGAAAAAATAGACACACAGAACGGAAGAAACAAGAAGACACAAACAACTGAGGAAACAGACAGACACACGGAACGGAAGAATCAAATAGACACACAGAACGGAAGAAACAGACAGACACACAGAACGGAAGAATCAAATAGACACACAGAACGGAAGAAACAGACAGACACAGAACCGAAGAAACAGACAGACACACAGAACGGAAGAAAGAGATAGACACACAGACCGGAAGAAACAAATAGACACACAGACCGGAAGAAACAAACAGACACACAAAACGGAAGAAACAGACAGACACACAGAACAGAAAAAAAAATATACACACAGAACGGAAGAAACAAGAAGACAAAGAACGGAGGAAACAGACACACAGAACGGAAGAAACAGACAGACACACAGAACGGAAGAAACAGACAGACAGACAGAACGGAAGAAACAAATTGACACACAGAACAGAAGAAACAGACAGACACAGAACCGAAGAAACAGACACACAGAACGGAAGAAACAGACAGACACAAAGAACGGAAGAACAGACAGACACACAGAACTGAAGAAACAGACAGACAAACAGAACGGAAGAAACAAATAGACACACAGAACGGAAGAAACGACAAACATACAGAACGGAAGAACAGACAGACACACAGAACGGATGAACAGACAGACACAGAACCGAAGAAACAGACAGACACACAGAACGGAAGAACAGACAGACACACAGAACGGAAGAATCAAATAGACACATAGAACGGAAGAAACAGACAGACACAGAACGGAAGAACAGACAAACACACAGAACGGAAGAAACAGAAACCATGCACCCCACTGCTACTTCAACCTATCTGTATCACCTTTAATATTTTGCCTGTCCTTGAACTTCCACACCCGCCTCCCTTTCCCCAACACTTCCTTTGGCACATTCACCTTTCTTCAATTTGCCTCGAACTTTACCTTTGGTCTGCTCCTCTCGGTTCGTCGGGAGGAAAGAAGGTTGTCGCCTGGCAGGGGAGGAGGATGATAATATCAGCAGCCTTCTCCACCCTGCTGGTTCTAATCACTAACTGAAAACTGCTGAACAGGCACAAGCATCCTCGTAGGTTGTGTCAGGGTGTTAGAATTAGAGTAGCAACAACTGCAGCGGTATGACCATTAGCATTGGCAACAACAACGGTAGCTGAGTTACGGCGGAGACGATATGCGGTACAAGAAATACAGCAGTGGAGTCCGTGTTGCGTTTCTAACAAATAGGGCATGTTGGGGGATATAAGACAGTGGATGTAAATGAGAATGGAGGGGTGAGAAGGGCAGGTAAATAATGTGTTTCAGAAAATCTGAGAGAACGAACTTTATTTTCAAAGGGGCACAAAATGGACAGGCAGGTCCATCTTATATTATAGAGAGAGAGAGAGAGAGAGAGAGAGAGAGAGAGAGAGAGAGAGAGGGGGAGAGAGAGAGAGAGAGAGAAGAAGACAGACAGAGGCAGAGAAAGTTAGACATAGGGTGAGAGAGACAAGTGGCAGAGAGACGAAGAGATATAGACAGGAAGAGAAAGACAAAGAGAGAGAGAGAGCGAGAGAGAGAGAGAGAGAGAGAGAGAGAGAGAGAGAGAGAGAGAGGGGGAATGCGTGTAACATGCAGACGTACATAAGTGGACAAAAACATATAGAAGAAATATAGAAACCCAAAAGACAGATAGAACGAACGAACAAACTTTATTTTCAAAGGGTCAAGAATTGGGCACACATACCCGTCCAACATTATGCCCTTCTATCACTTTCTTTCATACATTATTTCATCCATACATTACTTGAGGCTAACTGAGAACAACAATAATATAAAAGATATGCATTCTAAAGGCATAGGAAAATGCACATACGAATGCTATATGACTCACTAATATTAATAATTGATGTGGCAATTGTTATCAGATAGGGGGAACATACTGTTCTACCAATAGGAGGCGTGTCTGTTATACTAGGGTTTTATTATTATTATTATTATTATTATTATTATTATTATTATTAAGGGGAAGGTAATATGTCCGACATGGGTAATCCTAGGGAGAGCGATAGAGAGGTACTGAGAAAGATAGAGAGACACACAACGAAAGACAGACAACGAAAGACAGACAACGAGAGACAGACAACGAGAGACATAACGAGAGACAGAGTGGCAGACAGCGGTATACATACATACAGAGAGAAAGTGTGTGTATGTGTGTGTGTGTGTGTGCGTGCGTGTGTGTGTGTGTGCGTGTGTGTGCGTGTGTGTGTGTGTGTGCGTGTGTGTGTGTGTGTGTGTGTGTGTGTGTGTGTGTGTGTGAGTGACGGGAGAACTGGACAATATAAGAAAAAGACACCAACACAGTGAACAAAGCCATACAAAAAGTTAAACTGGCGCAAGATGGCACAATAAACACGGGATTGCAAGACTAAAGACCCCATCAGCAACCTGCATAAACGAAACAAAACAGCCTCCTGCTGTGTATCCACCTCGTTGTGATGGAGTGGCTTGCCTGATCCAAGGACCTAAAGAGCTATGGCGACTGTAGCGCGATTATTGGCAGGGTCTCCCATGTCGGACAGGTCAAGGGATAGGGACTAGACGAAGAGATACATAAACCTGCTGCCTTGTATGTAGACAAGGGCAGTCAAAGGTCAGGGAAAACAATTCGGGCGAAAATGTATTCTTCTTCTTCTTCTTCTTCTTCTTCTTCTTCTTCTTCTTCTTCTTCTTCTTCTTCTTCTTCTTCTTCTTCTTCTTCTTCTTCTTCTCTTCTTCTTCTTCTTCTTCTTCTTCTTCTTCTTCTTCTTCTTCTTCTTCTTCTTCTTCTTCTTCTTCTTCTTCTTCTTCTTCTTCTTCTTCGAATTTGGAAATGTTTTGGATGTAATTGCGTTGCAACTGTTTTCAGCAAAGCTACGATATTTGCATCCTTTGACCGCCATATCCAATTTCTCTTTATTTACAAGGTTAACGGTTTCAAGGCCAAACTAAACGTCGGCCTGGACCATACATGGCGCACAATTAAATGAACGTGTTTTATAATGTAAATTTGCATTCATTGAGCATTAATATTGCGGAAGATACCAAGAAACACAAACAAAACAAAGTGACACGATGGTCCTAGTATGGCGATATAGCGTCCTTCTGTCTAAATTGTAGATCATATTTAGCTATTGTTATTGACTCAGTTAAGATTTCCGGGTGTGGTGTAGGACGTTTCAGATCCTCAATAGTGGGGTGTCATCTTCATCTCTACGTCTACAGTAGGTTACACTCCTGGCTCGTCTAGAACAGCCGAACGCATACCGATCGGTCCCCAAGGGAAGGCAGGGGCAGACAATGAGCAAAATCCGCCACTCAAGGAGTCTTCTATAATTGAAGAGCCGAAACATAGCGTTCTGGTCCTGGGCTCACCCAAGGAATCGTCACTTTCGGCAAATGGACGCTCGTGTCTATTTATTGGGCCTTCCGTTCACTACAGGCTGCTCCTCCGAAGACCATAAGAATGCAGCCTGCAGATGACGTCCTCGCAATGAGCTTTCGATTCAGACTTTCCACTCAATGTATTTGCTAGTCAAGCAAGACCAATGTATGCAAAAGTACATTTCAGACACGTAACGCGAAAGAAAAACCAGACACATATTTACTCAAAAGACGGGAAAATCGGATATAAATTATATGCCATACGTAAATTGCCATTTCGGAATGGGCGCGCGAAGATTTCAGAAGGAAACACGCACATAAAGTAAATATCACTCAAGGTTACTCCCGCACGTGCATGCATTTTTCCCCCTGCACTGTCCTTGTCTGTTTAGGCAGAAGGATGAAGTAGGTCTGCAGTGACTCACGCTGCCATGTTGCTATGTTTTTTATTCTAATTCACGTTTTCTTCAGATTTTGTTTTGCTCGGCTGTTCTTCTGTATTTTTTTGCGGTTCTGATTTCAGGATCGGGTAGTGTGTTTTTCCCCTTTCTTCTAAAGACCAGACAAACCCATTCACAAATGCGACTTTTGGCTACGTGATAAAATCAGGGAAATGCAACTGGGGATAAATTATGATCTTGTAAGGGGATAAAGTAGCGATCTGCTTAACGAGGTTGAGAGGGAACTGCATTGACAGTGTTATGTGCAGGGTTTGAAGCCTGGACTCGTTGACCCTGCTATGTGAGGGAGGGACTCGCCGTATATGTCTTCGTGCATTCAGGCCCATAAAATATGATGACCTTATCTCATGATTGATCCACAATTGTATTATTATTATTATTATTATTATTATTGCTGCGCTCCGTAGCGAAGGTTCACGAACGCGATTCTTGATGCGCGCGATTTGGCAGCAGACCGCGTTGCGTTGGTGTCGCGTTGGCATCGGTGCCGGTCGTTCAGAAAGAAATGGCAAACTACTGAACGTAAACTTGCCTAGAGATCATAAGGTCAGAAATGCTGGTCTTGACTGCGATGTCCTATCATCATCATCATCATCATCATCATCATCATCATGTGCCATGCCGGATAGCGTGGGCGGTCATGTTTTGCCATTTCACTCGATCACCAGAGTCGTGGATCAGCTCATTGTTCTTGTCTCGACCATACAACGTAACCATGCCATCCAGTTATTTACTTGTCTACCCTCCCCTTATTCTCTTCCCCTCGAGCTTGCCAGATGTCACCAAGTTCTCCAATTCATTTCTTCTCATAACGTGACCAAATAATTGTGATTGTCTATGTCTAATTTCTCTAATCAGATTACGGTTTTCATGTGTTTCTTGAAGGACTTGGTTTTTCTGTCTATCTATCTTATTCTTTGCATTTTCCTCAGAAACCACATTTACACAGCCATCAGATGTTTTTCAGCTTGTCTGCGGCGCTAATAGAAAGCAGGTAGTAACGTCTACTGTCATACGGTAGCTCAGTCATATCTGACTAAGGTTATTATTATTATTATTATTATTATTATTATTATTATTATTATTATTATTATTATTATTATTACTTAGGGCTACAGCGTGTATTTTTGAAAATTGGACTGGGCATTTCATTCGACCCACTCTAGCAAGGGTGCAGGGAACTATCTTTTGAAGTAAACGCTAACGGTTGGACTCTGCCCACGTCACCCACCAAGTGCCGATTGATCTATACAACTGTGGGTCCAGCACCATAAGCCCAATGCGCCCAATGGGTGTGAAAGAGTCGTTACTTTTAACTTTCTACTAAAGAGTATATATTGCGCAACTGGAACAACAAGGAATAAATATATAAACCTTGCAAGGCTTGTCTGGTGACAAAAGCGCCCCAGTGGCACGAAATGGAATATTGCTTGGATAGCAAATCCATTACGTGGAAAGTCCGAATCAAAAGCTCACTGTGTGGATGTCATCTGCAGAACGGGTGGCCCAATATTCGGAAGTGAGGCTAAACAGCCATGTGCAGCTCGTGACAATTTCTTGGGTGAGCTCAGTACCCGAGCGCTGTGTGTTGGCTCTGCAATTATGGAAGCCTCCTTGGATGGCGGGGAATGCCCATGGTCTGCTCCTGCCTTCCCTTGAGGGCTGACCAGGATGTCTTTGACTGTTCTAAATGGGCCAGCTGGGATGGGGACTAACATCACAACAACGTCCTAAGAAATCCCCGGGAAGGTTAACGCGGTCAACAAATGCCCGCAGAAGTATGTATCGGCCTAATGGAGCATGAACGCAGCTCTGCTGTAAACAGGCACAACGCAATCACGTCTGCAAAAAAAAAGAACTCCGGATGAACGCAGAAGAAGAAGAAGAAGAAGAAGAAGAAGAAGAAGATGAAGAAGAAGAAGAAGAAGAAGAAGAAGAAGAAGAAGAAGAAGAAGAAGAAGAAGAAGAAGAAGAAGAAGAAGAAGAAGAAGAAGAAGAAGAAGAAGAAGAAGAAGAAGAAGAAGAAGAAGAAGAAGAAGAAGAAGAAGAAGAAGTATGGCTTATCTGTAGGAAAATGGTAATCTCTGTATAGATTTACCGTTGAAAAATATGTGATTCCGACTAGAGATACTGTTGAAGTGAAAAGGTTATGTCATTGTAGATACTTCTGTGGTGGAAATATATCTTCATTAGATATACTGCTGTAATGCAAAGATTACCTCATTATAGATACTTCCATAGTGGAAAAATAACTTTATTATAGATAATTCTATAGTGGAAAGATATCATCATTATACGTATCTTCTTCTACACTGTGTATCACATCCTGGGATTCTGAGATTAGTAGCAAAATATTATTGTTTCAATTTTTCATGTTCTCTTCATTGTTTATTATGTTTTTATTTTTGTTATTGTTATCATCCCGTTCTTACGCCCTAATGTAGTCACTGAGGGCCTTCTCCGTGATTATATGTTGTGTTGTCTGTATGTGTGAATTTGCTGATGAAAGCTAGTCGGCAACGTCCTGTATTTTTCGTGATTCTGTTATGTAAAGCTGCATTACTTTGTGTTATGTTATATTGTTATACTTCTACAGTTTAAAGATAACTAAAATATAGATACTGCTGCATTGTAAAGTTAACCTCATTATAGATCTGCTATTGTGGAAAATCAGGCCAGATATGACTTAGCTACCGTATGACTGTAGACGGTACTACCTGCTTTCTGTTGTTAGCGCCGAATGTTGGGAGGCGCTCACCAAACTCAGTCGGCTTCGGGCAGAGGAGTGCAATTTGTAGGGCTGACGTTTTCTCTAGTGCGAGGAAATGCAACATAAAGAATAAATGTCATGCCAGGGCAGACCAGGTCCTAAGTCTTGGTCGGCAATTTGGTCTAGGATCGAAGTTCCGACAGGTGGACAGTTAAGAAAAATTATTTTGCTGATTTGGTAGCATCTGTAGCTGGTCTTGTTCCAGGCGCATTGGTGTTAGCTTTCCTCTGGAGTAAACTAGGAAGGCCGATAGAGGGAATAATGCTGCATGGGCAACACATGGTCTCTAAATAAAGCCCAGTCTTTGAGCTATGGAGAGGTAACAATTTTACAATCTATTGTCTACCAAGTGAACGCCGAGGGAGGTGGGGGGATTATTATTACCATCATCATTAAGTGAAATGCGTTGCATTGTTTCGTCAAACCTGTGGCGCATCACATCCGACTCCAAAGTCATTTATTTGGGTTTGCTTTCCCTAGCCTTTGTCTCTTCCGCAGTCTACCTACAAGGCAACAGGTTTGGGTCTGTCTTTATCTGGTCCTTACTTCTTAACCTGTCCGAATGGGAGACGCTACCAGTAGGTGCGCTACCGTCGGCATAGCTCTTGGGGTCACCGGAACACGCCAGCCCTTCCACCACTATAAGGTGGATACACAACAGAGTGATGGTGGTGGTGGTGATGATGATGGTGATGATGATGATGATGGTGATGATGATGATGATGGTGATGATGATGATGGTGGTGGTGATGATGGTGATGATGGTGATGAGTATGATGATGTTGATGATGATGATGACTGTAAAGACGATGATGATTTATGATTAGGTTAAGACTGGCCGTGATTAAGGTTATGATAAAAAGTTAGTTGCATATCCTTTACAGAACGTGGCAACCAACCCCAACATTTGTTGGCTGTTTGTGATTCACTGGACGAGTTTTATGTTGAGTAGTTTGCCATTGCTTGTAGAACGACAGAGCATCATACCAACTAAATCAGCTTAAAACGATCTGCTTCCAAAACGTGTGCAGCGTTTTTTTTTGTCCCCTCGCTTTTAACTCAAGCGTGGTCCATACACCTGCTACCACTTCTAGTGTACTGTGTTGATTTTTGCGTGTGGATTATCTTTCCCTATTACCAGTGTCCCTCGTCATCAGGCGAACCCACTCCGACTTCTGAATTTACGTCCCCAAGTCAAGGACAAGAAGTCAACATTTTAGTCCAGCTTACCGGTGTAGAGGTGAACCAGCTACCACATCATCAGCACACCGGAAGTTTAACAGCGAGCCCTATTATCCATCGGCCATGATGACCTTACGTGGGCAGCTGATTCCGAACCCTCAACTCAGAAAGTCGGATAATTGATACTCATTCGCCGCCACTAAATCCCAGCGCCGATAGGTCGTGGCAATTAATCGGAATTAATTTTAAAAAACAAAAACACACACACACACATTACCACAGGAAAACAAACACGTGAAATCTTCAACATTTTAATGAGAAACCATATTTCCTAATCGGCCACAAGAAAACATCCCAGCATCAGCTGCTCATTTACCAGGCAAGTAGGAAGAAGTTCAAAGGTGAAGATCAAAGACCCGCCAGAAGGTGTCCAGCAAAGTGCGTGAGAATGTTCGGAGACTGGTGGTATCCTGGCAAGGTTATTGAGATGGGATACACGTCGCTGGAGCCGTTTTGGTTTAGTAGGTAGTTCGCCTGCCGCCACGACAGTGCTTCAGATTCAATCCCCAGCTGAGATAACCAAACACAAAAAAGGTTAGTTGTATGTCCTTTACAGGACTTCGCAGTCAACACCAGCATTTTTGCTGTTGTGATCTCTTGGCAAGTTTACGTTCAGTGGTTTGGCATTGCTTTCTGAACGACCGGCAACCATACCATTTCGAAAAAAAATCAACTCAAGGCAGTTTGCTGCCAAATCGCTCGCAGCTGTGTTTCAAGCGCGGGTATGTGAGATTACGAACTGCGTACGTAACGCCTTCGCCACAGAGCCGACCTACTGAGATAAGATCATTTAAATAAAGAAGACACAAACAATAGATGCACGATTTATTGTCTGGAATATTTCGCTGCATCTCATCGGGTACATTGTGCAGAAATCACACAACATTCAGATGTTAGATAAATCCTTCAAGCTGAAATATACAGTACACATATTCAAACAGTAATTTGAATTGTTTACCACGGTAATTTTAGACTGACTATCATGTATTTCTGTTTGCACAACATTGGCTTCTGTAAATTAATAGCGATTTATTCTGCCAGCTTCAACATGCGGCCATTTTCTGTGTTAAACAACACATGAAACGTATTGACCCTATCAATCAGGTGACCGGTTTCCAAAAATGTGCACTAAGATTATTTGTTCCGTCCAGCAAGCCTCTGGAGTCAACCAGGCCTTCTTGAAATGGGCAAGTAAAGTCAGAAACTGTCTTTTTTACCCGTATCATTGAGCCCAAGGCATATGGTGCTAAACTCATATTTGTATAGAACAATCGACACTCAGTGGGAGATATGATCAGTGTCACATTGGGCGCCTTTACTTCCCATTATATTTTCTGGTACCCATTATAGGCTCGCGAGACCTGGAAGTACGGGTCAATTGTAAAAATACTACTTGATACGGATTCGAACCTTTACCCATGACGACGTTTAGGTAAATGCGGAAGGTGGCGTGGCTAAGAGATTGCGGTGTCAACAGGGGGAGAAGGTACAGGGTTTGATTTCCAGAGTAGGGAAGAGCTTTTCTAAGAACCATTGATGCCAAATAATATCCCACTTGCTCATGATCCGTTGGGATCTCAAAGGAGTACAGGACGCTGCGATTAACTCCAGATTGATTTCCTAGGCAAATTTTACTTTCAGTAGTTTGCCATTGCCAGACTCCCTGGTCTAGGGGCTAGCGACTTTCTCCGTAATCCCGTATATCCATGTGAGGCATGTAACTTTCGTGAGAATCGGTTGCAGATCTCGCCGCGTTAGTAACTTACGGGGTATGTGAGCTGGCCGCTCAGAAAGCAATGGCAAACTACTGAGCGTAATCTTCCCAAGAAATCTACAATCACCTGAAAGATGATGTTGACCGCGATGCTCTATAAAGGATATGCGGGGGAAAAAAAAAGTTTGCCATTGCTATCTGCACGACGAGTCCGCGTTGAAGTCTAAAATGACCAGTGTAGGATAATATGAAGGTCCCGCGTGCAAGCCCAAGTCAGTAGGAAATCGCTAAGAGCAGCCAACAGCCCTGGCAAAATTAGGACAGAACATCTACCCACGGGTAAATACAGCCCGTTACCTTAGATGGAATATTGGAATATGTATAGAGGATGCACGCCCTGCACAAATGATTGCCGAAGTCGAGCACGCCGACCTTTAAGTTGCATAACTCCCCGTCACTACCCGTCTCTACCCTCGAAAGAGGAAAGAAAACAGGAGCAGATACCCTCCTCAATACCCCCTCACTGAGATGCAACCAAAGTCTGTTACCCCCATTTTTATTTACAGTCCAGAAGAGAGAAAGGCACGCGATCCAGGTTTGCATCTGTGACCTATGTAGTGCGAGCCTGTACATGTTGAGCATACGTGAATACGCACGTGCGTTTGTGAGAGCGCACATTACATTTCTTTCACTAGAAGCGATTTACCTGCCGGCTGATGTTACTCACGTTCTGAAGTTCTACCAGGTTACACAACTCTACTTGCTGTCTTTTTATTTCTTTCGAAAATGCCTCATAAATTTGCGTGGGACGCGCGTGAGTCTGGGCAAAACTTGTTACCTAATTCTGTTTATCAATTCTTGTAGTGATATTACCCCTGGCAGAAATGCGAGGGTCTGTCCTCGCTGTCAACATCGGCTTTTTTTTCTATCTTAGTGGGTGGGACGTGTACTTGGAGTTGAACAGTCTGCTTAGACTATAGAGATACGTGGTTTGTGTACACTTTGGAGTTATACAGCTTGTATAGACATAGAGTTGTACAGCTTGTCTAGACATAGAGTTATACAGCTTGTCTAGACTTAGAGTTATACAGCTTGTCTAGACATAGAGTTATATAGCTTGTCTAGACATAGAGTTATATAGCTTGTCTAGACATAGAGTTATATAGCTTGTCTATAGCTTGTCTAGACATAGAGTTATATAGCTGTCTATAAATAGAGTTATACAGCTTGTCTAGACATAGAGTTATATAGCTTGTCTAGAGATAGAGTTATATAGCTTGTCTAGACATAGAGTTATATAGCTGTCTATAAATAGAGTTATATAGCTTGTCTAGACATAGAGTTATATAGCTTGTCTAGACATAGAGTTATATAGCTGTCTATAAATAGAGTTATACAGCTTGTCTAGACATAGAGTTATATAGCTTGTCTAGACATAGAGTTATATAGCTTGTCTAGACATAGAGTTATACAGCTTGTCTATAGCTTGTCTAGACATAGAGTTATATAGCTTGTCTATAGCTTGTCTAGACATAGAGTTATATAGCTTGTCTAGACATAGAGTTATATAGCTTGACTAGATATAGAGTTATATAGCTTGTCTATAGCTTGTCTAGATATAGAGTTATATGGCTTGTCTATAGCTTGTCTAGACATAGAGTTATATGGCTTGTCTAGACATAGAGTTATATAGCTTGTCTAGACATAGAGTTATATAGCTTGTCTAGACATAGAGTTATACAGCTTGTCTATAGCTTGTATAGACACAGAGTTATACAGCTTGTCTAGACATAGAGTTATACAGCATGTCTAGAGATAGAGATATATAGCTTGTCTAGACAAAGAGTTATATAGCTTGTCTAGACATAGAGTTATATAGCTTGTCTATAGCTTGTCTAAACATAGAGTTATATAGCTGTCTATAAATAGAGTTATACAGCTTGTCTAGACATAGAGTTATATAGCTTGTCTAGACATAGAGTTATATAGCTGTCTAGAGATAGAGTTATACAGCTTGTCTAGACATAGAGTTATACAGCTTGTCTAGACATAGAGTTATATAGCTTGTCTAGACATAGAGTTATATAGCTTGTCTAGACATAGAGTTATACAGCTTGTCTAGACATAGAGTTATACAGCTTGTCTAGACATAGAGTTATATAGCTTGTCTATAGCTTGTCTAGACATAGAGTTATATGGCTTGTCTAGACATAGAGTTATATAGCTTGTCTAGATATAGAGTTATGTAGCTTGTCTAGACATAGAGTTATACAGCTTGTCTATAGCTTGTCTAAACATAGAGTTATATGGCCTGTCTAGACATAGAGTTATATGGCTTGTCTAGACATAGAGTTAAATAGCTTGTCTAGACATAGAGTTATATAGCTTGTCTATAGCTTGTCTAGACATGGAGTTATATAGCTTGTCTAGACATAGAGTTATATAGCTTGTCTAGACATAGAGTTATACAGCTTGTCTAGACATAGAGTTATATAGCTTGTCTAGACATAGAGTTATATAGCTGTCTAGACATAGAGTTATATAGCTTGTCTAGACATAGAGTTATATAGCTGTCTAGACATAGAGTTATATAGCTTGTCTAGACATAGAGTTATATAGCTTGTCTATATCTTGTCTAGACAAAGAGTTATATAGCTTGTCTAGACATAGAGTTATATAGCTGTCTAGACATAGAGTTATATAGCTTGTCTAGACATAGAGTTATATAGCTGTCTAGACATAGAGTTATACAGATTGTCTAGACATAGAGTTATATAGCTTGTCTAGACATAGAGTTATATAGCTTGTCTATAGCTTGTCTAGACAGAGTTAGATAGCTTGTCTATAGCTTGTCTAGACATAGAGTTATCTATCTTGTCTAGACATAGAGTTATATAGCTTGTCTATAGCTTGTCTAGACATAGAGTTATACAGCTTGTCTATAGCTTGTCTAGACATAGAGTTATGTAGCTTGTCTAGACATAGAGTTATATAGCTTGTCTATAGCTTGTTTAGACATAGAGTTATATAGCTGTCTAGACATAGAGTTATATATCTTGTCTAGACATAGAGTTATATAGCTTGTCTAGACATAGAGTTATATAGCTTGTCTATAGCTTGTCTAGACATAGAGTTATATAACTGTCTAGACATAGAGTTATATAGCTTGTCTAGACATAGAGTTATATAGCTTGTCTAGACATAGAGGTAAATAGCTTGTCTATAGCTTGTCTAGACATAGAGTTATACAGCTTGTCTATAGCTTGTCTAGACATAGAGCTATATAGCTTGTCTATAGCTTGTCTAGACATATAGTTATATAGCTTGTCTATAGCTTGTCTAGACATAGAGTTATATAGCTTGTCTAGACATAGAGTTATATAGCTTGTCTAGACATAGAGTTATATAGCTTGTCTATAGCTTGTCTAGACATAGAGTTATATAGCTTGTCTATAGCTTGTCTAGACATAGAGTTATACAGCTTGTCTAGACATAGAGTTATATAGCTTTCTAGACATAGAGTTATATAGCTTGTCTAGACATAGAGTTAGATAGCTTGTCTAGACATAGAGTTATTCAGCTTGTCTAGACATAGAGTTATATAGCTTGTCTATAGCTTGTCTAGACATAGAGTTATACAGCTTGTCTAGACATAGAGTTATATAGCTTGTCTATAGCTTGTCTAGACATAGAGTTATACATCTTGTCTAGACATAGAGTTATATAGCTTGTCTATAGCTTGTCTAGACATAGAGTTATATAGCTTGTCTACACATAGAGTTATACAGCTTGTCTAGACATAGAGTTATACAGCTTGTCTAGACATAGATTTATATAGCTTGTCTAGACATAGAGTTAAATAGCTTGTCTAGACACAGAGTTATATAGCTTGTCTACACTGTAGAGTTATGCAGCTTGTCTAGACATAGAGCTATACAGCTTGTCTAGACATAGAGTTATACAGTTTGTCTAGACAGAGTTATACAGCTTGTCTAGACATAGAGTTATACAGCTTGTCTAGACAGAGTTATATAGCTTGTCTAGACATAGAGTTATACAGCTTGTCTAAACATAGAGTTATATAGCTTGTCTAGACATAGAGTTATCAAGCTTGTCTACACTTTAGAGTTATATAGCTTGTCTAGACATAGAGTTATATAGCTTGTCTAAACATAGAGTTATATAGCTTGTCTACACTTTAGAGTTATACAGCTTTTCTAGACGTAAAGTTATACAGCTTGTCTAGACATAGAGTTATCCAGCTTGTCTACACTTTAGAGTTATATAGCTTGTCTAGATATAGAGGTATATAGCTTGTCTAGACATAGAGTTATATGTCTAGACATAGAGTTATACAGTTTGTCTAGACATAGAGTTATATAGCTTGTCTAGACATAGAGTTATATAGCTGTCTAGACATAGAGTTATATAGCTTGTCTAGACATAGAGTTATATAGCTGTCTAGACATAGAGTTATATAGCTTGTCTAGACATAGAGTTATATAGCTTGTCTATAGCTTGTCTAGACAAAGAGGTATATAGCTTGTCTAGACATAGAGTTATATAGCTGTCTAGACATAGAGTTATATAGCTTGTCTAGACATAGAGTTATATAGCTGTCTAGACATAGAGTTATACAGATTGTTTAGACATAGAGTTATATAGCTTGTCTAGACATAGAGTTATATAGCTTGTCTATAGCTTGTCTAGACAGAGTTAGATAGCTTGTCTATAGCTTGTCTAGACATAGAGTTATCTATCTTGTCTAGACATAGAGATATATAGCTTGTCTATAGCTTGTCTAGACATAGAGTTATACAGCTTGTCTATAGCTTGTCTAGACATAGAGTTATGTAGCTTGTCTAGACATAGAGTTATATAGCTTGTCTATAGCTTGTCTAGACATAGAGTTATAGAGCTGTCTAGACATAGAGTTATATATCTTGTCTAGACATAGAGTTATATAGCTTGTCTAGACATAGAGTTATATAGCTTGTCTATAGCTTGTCTAGACATAGAGTTATATAACTGTCTAGACATAGAGTTATATAGCTTGTCTAGACATAGAGTTATATAGCTTGTCTAGACATAGAGTTTTATAGCTTGTCTATAGCTTGTCTAGACATAGAGTTATACAGCTTGTCTATAGCTTGTCTAGACATAGATCTATATAGCTTGTCTATAGCTTGTCTAGACATAGAGTTATATAGCTTGTCTATAGCTTGTCTAGACATAGAGTTATATAGCTTGTCTATAGCTTGTCTAGACATAGAGTTATATAGCTTGTCTAGACATAGAGTTATATAGCTTGTCTATAGCTTGTCTAGACATAGAGTTATATAGCTTGTCTATAGCTTGTCTAGACATAGAGTTATACAGCTTGTCTAGACATAGAGTTATATAGCTTGTCTAGACATAGAGTTATATAGCTTGTCTAGACATAGAGTTATATAGCTTGTCTATAGCTTGTCTAGACATAGAGTTATACAGCTTGTCTATAGCTTGTCTAGACATAGAGCTATATAGCTTGTCTATAGCTTGTCTAGACATAGAGTTATATAGCTTGTCTATAGCTTGTCTAGACATAGAGTTATATAGCTTGTCTAGACATAGAGTTATATAGCTTGTCTATAGCTTGTCTAGACATAGAGTTATATAGCTTGTCTATAGCTTGTCTAGACATAGAGATATACAGCTTGTCTAGACATAGAGTTATATAGCTTTCTAGACATAGAGTTATATAGCTTGTCTAGACATAGAGTTAGATAGCTTGTCTAGACATAGAGTTATTCAGCTTGTCTAGACATAGAGTTATATAGCTTGTCTATAGCTTGTCTAGACATAGAGTTTACAGCTTGTCTAGACATAGAGTTATATAGCTTGTCTATAGCTTGTCTAGACATAGAGTTATATAGCTTGTCTACACATAGAGTTATACAGCTTGTCTAGACATAGAGTTATACAGCTTGTCTAGACAGAGTTATACAGCTTGTCTAGACATAGATTTATATAGCTTGTCTAGACATAGGAGTTATTAGCTTGTCTAGACACAGAGTTATATAGCTTGGTCTACACTGTAGGAGTTATGCAGCCTAGACATAGTCTATGTCTAGACAGAGAGTTATACAGCTTGTCTAGACATAGAGTTATACAGTTTGTCTATACATAGAGTTATATAGCTTGTCTATAGCTTGTTCTAGACATAGAGTTATACAGCTTGTCTAGACATAGAGTTATATAGCTTGTCTATAGCTTTGTCTAGACATAGAGTTATATAGCTTGTCTACACATAGAGTTATACAGCTTGTCTAGACATAGAGTTATACAGCTTGTCTAGGCAGAGTTATACAGCTGTCTAGACATAGATTTATATAGCTTGTCTAGACATAGAGTTATATAGCTTGTCTAGACACAGAGTTATATAGCTTGTCTACACTGTAGAGTTATGCAGCCTAGACATAGTCTATGTCTAGACATAGAGTTATACAGCTTGTCTAGACATAGAGTTATACAGCTTGTCTAGACATAGAGTTATATAGCTTTCTAGACATAGAGTTATATAGCTTGTCTAGACATAGAGTTAGATAGCTTGTCTAGACATAGAGTTATATAGCTTGTCTATAGCTTGTCTAGACATAGAGTTATATAGCTTGTCTACACATAGAGTTATACAGCTTGTCTAGACATAGAGTTATACAGCTTGTCTAGACAGAGTTTATACAGCTTGTCTAGACATAGATTTATATAGCTTGTCTAGACATAGAGTTATATAGCTTGTCTAGACACAGAGTTATATAGCTTGTCTACACTGTAGAGTTATGCAGCCTAGACATAGTCTATGTCTAGACATAGAGTTATACAGCTTGTCTAGACATAGAGTTATACAGTTTGTCTAGACATAGAGTTATATAGCTTGTCTATAGCTTGTCTAGACATAGAGTTATACAGCTTGTCTAGACATAGAGTTATATAGCTTGTCTATAGCTTGTCTAGACATAGAGTTATATAGCTTGTCTACACATAGAGTTATACAGCTTGTCTAGACATAGAGTTATACAGCTTGTCTAGACAGAGTTATACAGCTTGTCTAGACATAGATTTATATAGCTTGTCTAGACATAGAGTTATATAGCTTGTCTAGACACAGAGTTATATAGCTTGTCTACACTGTAGAGTTATGCAGCCTAGACATAGTCTATGTCTAGACATAGAGTTATACAGCTTGTCTAGACATAGAGTTATACAGCTTGTCTAGACATAGAGTTATATAGCTTTCTAGACATAGAGTTATATAGCTTGTCTAGACATAGAGTTAGATAGCTTGTCTAGACATAGAGTTATATAGCTTGTCTATAGCTTGTCTAGACATAGAGTTATACAGCTTGTCTAGACATAGAGTTATATAGCTTGTCTAGACATAGAGTTATATAGCTTGTCTAGACATAGAGTTATATAGCTTGTCTATAGCTTGTCTAGACATAGAGTTATACAGCTTGTCTATAGCTTGTCTAGACATAGAGCTATATAGCTTGTCTATAGCTTGTCTAGACATAGAGTTATATAGCTTGTCTATAGCTTGTCTAGACATAGAGTTATATAGCTTGTCTATAGCTTGTCTAGACATAGAGTTATATAGCTTGTCTAGACATAGAGTTATATAGCTTGTCTATAGCTTGTCTAGACATAGAGTTATATAGCTTGTCTATAGCCTGTCTAGAGCATAGAGATATACAGCTTTGTCTAGACATAGAGTTATATAGCTTTCTAGACATAGAGTTATATAGCTTGTCTAGACATAGGAGTTAGAATAGCTTGTCTAGACATAGAGTTATAATAGCTTGTCTATAGCTTGTCTAGACATAGGAGGTTATATAGCTTGTCTACACATAGAGTTATACAGCTTGTCTAGACATAGAGTTATACAGCTTGTCTAGACAGAGTTGTACAGCTTGTCTAGACATAGATTTATATAGCTTGTCTAGACATAGAGTTATATAGCTTGTCTAGACACAGAGTTATATAGCTTGTCTACACTGTAGAGTTATGCAGCCTAGACATAGTCTATGTCTAGACATAGAGTTAGATAGCTTGTCTAGACATAGAGTTATTCAGCTTGTCTAGACATAGAGTTATATAGCTTGTCTATAGCTTGTCTAGACATAGAGTTATACAGCTTGTCTAGACATAGAGTTATATAGCTTGTCTATAGATTGTCTAGACATAGAGTTATATAGCTTGTCTACACATAGAGTTATACAGCTGGGCTAGACATAGAGTTATACAGCTTGTCTAGACAGAGTTATACACTTGTCTAGACATAGATTTATATAGCTTGTCTAGACATAGAGTTATATAGCTTGTCTAGACACAGAGTTATATAGCTTGTCTACACTGTAGAGTTATGCAGCCTAGACATAGTCTATGTCTAGACATAGAGTTATACAGCTTGTCTAGACATAGAGTTATACAGTTTGTCTAGACAGAGTTATACAGCTTGTCTAGACATAGAGTTATACAGCTTGTCTAGACAGAGTTATATAGCTTGTCTAGACATAAGTTATACAGCTTGTCTAAACATAGAGTTATATAGCTTGTCTAGACATAGAGTTATCCAGCTTGTCTACACTTTAGAGTTATATAGCTTGTCTAGACATAGAGTTATATGGCTTGTCTAAACATAGAGTTATATAGCTTGTCTACACTTTAGAGTTATACAGCTTGTCTAGACGTAAAGTTATACAACTTGTCTAGACATAGAGTTATCCAGCTTGTCTACACTTTAGAGTTATATAGCTTGTCTAGATATAGAGTTATATAACTTGTCTAGACATAGAGTTATATAGCTTGTCTAGACATAGAGTTATATGTCTAGACATAGAGTTATACAGTTTGTCTAGATATAGAGTTATACAGCTTGTCTACACATAGAGTTAGGGTTACCAGATACGTTGGCACCAAAAAGAGGACATAATCAGACAAAAAAGAGGACAACGGAGGACATATTGAATGTTTCATTTGAATCGTTCCAAATTAAACCCACAACCAGTACAATTTTATTACAACAGCTGCCAATAAGTGTTTCTTACTCTTAGTGAATCGACCAAAAACCAATCATGTTAAAAAATAAATATAAATTCAATGGAAGCCTGTTTCAAAATGCTAAAAAACATTATGTAAACAGCCGATTATAAATTATTACCTTATAATCTTTATTAATTACACAACATATTTCTTGGAGGAGCCAACGTTTCGTAGACGACTCCCATACGGTAGAGTGTAGATACATTGTAAGTTGTAACAGCAATACATAAAACATTATAACATAAAATATAAGAAAAGCCGGACATTTTAAAGGTTTTTAGCTTTTGCCAGCCGGACGGAGAATATTAGACTAAAAAGGAGGACATGTCCTCTTCTTGCCGGACGTCTAGCAACCATAGATAGATTTGTACAGCCCATCTAAACATAGAGCTGTACAGCAATTTAGACAGAGTTGTACAGCCATAGAGTGGGCAAAAGAACAGGAAATGATTGTAGGAAACACCTGGTTCAAACAACACCCTAGAAGATTATGGACATGGAGGAGTCCTGATACCAGGATTAGAAACCAGATTGACTACATTCTGATTAGCAGAAGATTTAGAAACGCATTAACAATAGCAAAAACAGTTCCCAGTGCTGATTGTTATAGTGACCACAGATTACTCACAGGAACATTGAGGATAAAGTTGAAGAAAGTCAAGTATATAACAGGAAACACTAAATATGATTTGTGTACATTGAGTAATGACAAGGGAATACAAAACAAATTCAACATAGAAGTACAGAACAGATTTGAAATTTTGTCTGATCTAGAGATCCTATTCCAGGATGTGGATGATCAATGGGAAACGTTGAAGAATTCAATCAATGTGGCTGCAGAAACAACTATTCCAAAATTAAAGAAAGTGGGTCGTAAGAAATGGATGACTGAAGAAATTTTACACCTCATGGAAACAAGAAGACTCAGCAAAAATAATTCTGTCAAATATGAAGAAATTCACAGACAAGTCAGAACATTATGTAAGGAGGCAAAAGAAGCATGGCTTGAGGAAAAGTGCTTAGAAATTGAAAGCCAACACAACAGTCAAAATACCAAATTAGTGCACAAAAGAATTCAGGAACTTACTAATAAAAGAACAAGTACATCAACCGGGTGTCTAAAAACTGAAAATGGCAAAATCATAATAGAAAAAGACCAGATTCTACAGGTATGGACAGATTATGTGAAACACCTTTATGATGATAACAGAGAGGAACAGTATGATATTAAATTTAATAATGAAGGACCGCCAATTTTGGAGATGGAGGTTCGAAATGTTCTTAAGCATATGAAAGCTGGCAAGGCCCCCGGTGCAGATAACATCACAACAGAAATGATTAAAGCTTTAGAAGAATTTGGACTAGATCAAGTCACCAGACTGCTGAACACATTATATGATACTGGAGATATACCTCCTGAATTATGTAACTCTATATTTATTGCAATCCCAAAGAAATCAGGAACCTTGGAATGTGATCAACATAGAACAATTAGTATAATGAGTCACATCACAAAGATTTTGCTAAGAATTATCATGCAAAGAATGAGGAAGAAGATACAACCTGAAATAGGGGAAGAACAATGCGGGTTTGTAGAAGGAAAGGGTACAGTAAATGCTGTGTATATGCTGCGAACAGTTATTGAACGTGCTATAGAAGTAAACAAGGATATACATCTTTGCTTTATTGACTATACAAAGGCTTTTAATAGCGTTAGACATGTCAGGTCTTAGTCAGATATGACTGAGCTACCGTATAACAGTAGACGGTACTACCTGGTTTCTGTTAGCGCTGAACGTTGGGCGGCGCTTACCAAACCCGACACCCCACATTGTGCCAACGGCTTCGGGCGGAAGAGCGCAATTGGGAGGGTACAAGCCTTACCCTGGTGCGAGGAAATGCAAGCTAAAGACAAAATGTCATGGCAGGGCAGACCAGGCCCTAAGCCTTGGTTGGCGACTGGTCTAGGATCGAAGCTCCGACAGGCGGACAGTTAGAGCATTGCTTTGCTGATCCGGCAGCTTCTGCAGCTTGTCTTGTTCCAGATGTAGGGGTGTTACCTTTCCTCTGGAGTAAACTAGGCAGGCCGAGAGAGGGATCATGCTGCATGGGCAACACATGATCTCTATATTTTAGCCCAGGCTTTGTGCTATGGAGAGGCAATAACTCCATCCCTGGTCTTAACTGGTCTCGGAATCAAAGCGAGAGGCAACTGTTACGGGTTATAAGTCCTTGTCAGTTGGCGTAGACATGTCAGCATGGTGGATATGCTTGCAGATCTACAAATTGATGGGAAAGACACTAGACTTATAAAAAACATATATTGGAAACAACAAGCTGCAATAAGGATTGATAATGAAGTGGGACAGTATCAGCCAATTAAGAGAGGTGTTAGGCAGGGATGTGTGATGTCTCCAGATCTTTTTTCCCTGTACAGTGAAAATATTTTCAGAAATGTAGAGGATATAAATGGAATCAGCATTGGAGGACGAAACATCAATAACATTAGATATGCAGATGATACAGTATTAATTGCAGACAATGCGCAGGACCTGCAACAATTAGTAGATGCGGTTGTTGTACACAGTGAGCAACTGGGGTTAGAATTAAATTGTAAAAAGACTCAGGTTATGGTCGTCAGTAGGAAGGAAGAAGTGCCACAATGTAATATACAAGTAAATGGAAATATTCTTCAACAAGTGAATCGGTACAATTATCTTGGAACAGTCATAACATCTGATGGGAGATGCCTTGAAGAGATTAGAACAAGAATCGCCATGGCGAAAGTAGCCTTTAGCAAGATGAAAAACATTCTGACCAATAAAAAGATGTCAATTGAAACGAGAAAAAGAGTGTTGAGGGGATACATAGAGCCTGTTCTTTTGTATGGATGTGAAACTTGGACAATGAGCAGTCAAGCTGAAAAGCATCTGATGGCTGCAGAAATGTGGTTTCTGAGGAAAATGCAAAGAATACCATGGACAGACAGAAAAACCAATGACCAAGTACTACAGGAGACACATGAACATCGTAAACTGATTAGAGAAATTAGACGTAGACAGTCAAAAATTTTTGGACATGTTATGAGAAGAAATGGATTGGAGAACTTAGTGACAACTGGCAAGATCGAGGGGAACAGACCAAGAGGAAGACCGAGAGGAAAATACCTGGATGGCTTGGCTACATGGCATGGACAAGACAGGAACACTGAGCTGATCCACGACACTGGTGATCGAGTGAAATGGAGAGTCATGACCGCCCACGCTTTCCGGCATGGCACGTGATTGATTGATTGTACAGCCATAATAGGGTCACCGTGTTTGTTTTGTTTCGCGGTATCTTCCGCAATTTCAAAGCTCAGACAATAGAAATGTACATTATAATACTCTTCCATATGATTGTATACCATATTTGATCCAAACCTACTTTTTTTTTTTTTGGGGGGGGGGGGGTGGGGGGCACTGACGTGGTTAATAACCCCCGCCCCCCCCCCCCCCCCCCCCCCCCAAAAAAAAAAACTGACAGAAATTGCCATTGCAACAAGAATAAAAATAAAACATTGTAAAGAAGGTATCATTGTTCAACACCTATCCCCCTCCTTCTTACATGAGATCCGATTCCTTCCAACCCTGCCCTAGAACGGGAGTTCCCTGGTGTAGGTGACGGAACGACATGAAAAGGTCAGAAAGCAAACACTGACAGGGCTCATTGAAGTGTGAAAGGTTCCACATCTCCTGGGTCAAGGCCCTATAGCAGACGGATTATTTCCCCTGCGACCTGCATCTGGCTTCCGGAATGTGTGTCGAGTCAGGTTTAGGGCCAGGTCAGCGACCGTGATCATCCTAGGGCCTTTTGTAGCGGGAGGTATGGTATCCACCCCACCAGAACCCGGTAGAAGGCAGGGGGTCGGCACTTAGGTCCACTTGGCTCGGTGCAATGGTGGGTTAGCTTGATTTGGTAGGGTACTGTGGGAATTGGTTGTGGGGGTTGGTTGTGGGGAGTTGGTTGTGGGGGTTGGTTGTGGGGAGTTGGTTGTGGGGAGTTGGTTGTGGGGGTTGGTTGTGGGGGTTGGTTGTGGGTGTTGGTTGTGGAGATGGTTGTGGGAGCTGGTTGTGGGGGTTGGTTGTGGGGGTTGGTTGTGGGTGATGGTTGTGGGAGATGGTTATGAGAGCTGGTTATGGGGGAGTTGGTTGTTGGAGTTGGTTGTGGGAGTTGGTTGTGGGAGTTGGTTGTGGGAGTTGGTTGTTGGAGCTGGTTGTGGGGGTTGGTTGTGGGGGTTGGTTGTGGGGAGTTGGTTGTTGGGTGGTTTGGGGGTTTTTTGGGATTTTTTTTTTTTTTTTTTTTTTTTTTTTTTTTTTTTTTTTTTTTTTTTTTTTGTTTGGGGTTGGTTTTTAATTTTTTTTTTTTTTTTATTTTTTTTTTTGGGGGTTTTTTTTTTTTTAAATTTTCTTTGTTTTTTTTTTTTTTTATGGGGAGTTTTTTGGATTTTGGGGGTTGGTTTTGGGGGGTTGGTTGTGGGGTTGGGTGTTGGGGGTGGTTTGGGGGGTTGGTTGTGGGGTTTGGGTTGTGGGGTTGGTTGTTTGGGTTGGTTTTGGGGGTTGGTTGTGGGGGTTGGTTGGGGGGGGAGTGGTTGTTTTTGGGGTTGGTTTTTTGGGGTTTTTGTGGGGGGTTTGGTGGTGGGGTAGTTTGTGGGGTTGGTAGTGGGGAGTTGGTTGTTGAGGTTGGTTGTGTGGAGTGGATGGGGGGGTTTGGGTGGGGGTTGGGTTTTGGGGTTGGTGTGGGAGAGGTTGTGGGAGCTGGTTGTTGGGGTTGTTGTGGGGGTTTGGGGTTGGGAATTGGTTTGGGGGGCTGTGAGAGTGGAACTGTTACGGCACCCGGCGACAAAGTTGCGGCGGCAAGTTTCCCTGATAGCGCCAGCGCTGAGAAACGACGCAAAGCCACGTGACCCCACCTGGGCAGTGGCAGTGTGTGTGTTAATCTCCCCTATCTGGGACTGACACTGAACGGACGTGTGTGTCGAGAGCAAGCGTTGTGTGAATCTCCGTGGTTGTGAGCTGAACGACTGATATTGTGACTCAGACCTATGAGCTGTATTGTGGTAGTGATTTTTTTATGTTGTACATTGCTGTAAATTTGTTAGTATTTTTTGTGGTAATAAATCCATAGAACTTGTGTTGCTGTGTCCTTACGTCGAATAACGTTTGTACTTGTACTGTCTCACATGTGTTAGCCCAAAGACCCAATATAAGATCCTGACATGTGTGGAGTGGGTTGCTCGTCATTTTTAAGAACCTAAAATATTTAAATGTGTTGTCGTCTTTGTGATTTAAAACTATAATTCTTTTACTCGTAAAAATTTTTCAGGGTTTTAGTGATGTACAGGGGATCGGAAAAGTCTCAGTGTGATCCTTACTACATTGTCTAAATATGTTTAATATCATTGTAAATGTACAGTACATATTGTTTGATCCTGTAAACGTGTAAAATTTGTAATCGGAAACTTGTCACCGTTTTACCTTGTCAACCTTGTGATTTTGCCACCCTTTTGACCTTGTCCCATCTTGTAAACTTGATGTCTTTGTCCTTTCTGAATGTCTCTTATGTAAGTGATGTGTCATCAATGTTATTGAGTGTTCAAATACAAATAGATTGTTTTGTGTATTGAGTTGTGGAACGCAAGAGTTTTGGGAAAAAGTGTAACTTCTGTTGAAAGAAACACTGTTGACGACAAATTTTCGACATACAATTATCTCAACGCCATCCAAACCAATCAACACTTAGTGACTTACAGGGCCCACACCCAAACCCCAAAACCCCCTAACTTATTTCTCTCCCAAAAAAAAACAGGTTTTTGCGTACCATCCATAACCCTGCCGTAGAGGGCATTAGGGTTCGAAGTACGACCCCACAGTTTTTCTAGTCCGATTGCCCAACCATTCGTCACCATATCCAAGGGCACTTGAGTATATTTTTCTTCACTTAAATTTACGTTGCATTAGTGGGCACGCATCGTATAGTCAAATCAATTGTAATTGTTTTTCTACTAACCATTTACAAAATATTTTTGTGTTGATT
>JACEFZ010015035.1:0-32688 GCA_014155875.1 Cepaea nemoralis
ACTATCATGTAATATTGCTTAATACTTTAACTTTGTTATTTATTACTGTGGTTATAACATTAAAAATCAAGGTTTATTATGGCATGTACAATAGTGATGGTTAAATTGATTGCAGTTTTTAAAACACATTGTATCTTCTAAGTTTAATATTATTATTATTGTCATTATGTGACGTCTGCGTAGTGAACGACGAGCGAAATGAGTCTGCAACAACAGCTGTCTTACGTCTTCGTGGTGCATATAGAGAGGTTTCTACAGGTTCATCTCTTTATCGTATCCAGCTACATGTACTGTTCTCACTCTCCCATCTCCATCTCGCAAACTCACACCATCTCTCTCTCTCTCTCTCTCTCTCTCTCTCTCTCTCTCTCTCTCTCTCTCTCTCTCTCTCTCTCTCTCTCTCTCCACGTTTGCCTCCAGTACATCCTCCAACAATGAACTGTGTATCGTTATACCATGTAAGCATCTGATGTGTTTGACGTTAATCGATGTTTGCTTCAGTCCCAATGTTTGTAATATTTATTTCTTTGTTTTCTTCTCCTTTTCTAAAAAGAGTGTTGAGGGGATACATAAAGCCTGTTCTTTTGTATGGATGTGAAACTTGGACAATGGGCAGTCAAGCTGAAAAACATCTGATGGCTGCAGAAATGTGGTTTCTAAGGAAAATGCATAGAATACCATGGACAGATAGCAAAACCAATGACCAAGTACTACAGGAGACAAATGAACATCGTAAACTGATTAGAGAAATTAGACGTAGACAGTCAAAATTGTTTGGACATGTTATGAGAAGAAATGGATTGGAGAACTTGGTGACAACTGGCAAGATCGAAGGGAACAGACCAAGAGGCAGACCGAGAGGAAAATACCTGGATGGCTTGCCCACAAGGCATGGACGAGACAGGAACACTGAGCTGATCCACGACACTGGTGATCGAGTGAAATGGCGAGTCATGACCGCCCACGCTTTCCGGCATGGCACATGATTATGATTCTCCTATCATAATATTCTTCTTGTTCGTCTATATAACCACGCCATGGACAGATAAAAACAAAAAAGTAGTGGAGATATTTTGACGAAAGTTAACGATAGATTTTTAAAAACAAATGTGATGGGGATATACTGACTAAAATTAACTACAGATATTTACAAAAAATGTGATAGGGAAAGTTACGAAGTTACGAAAGTTAACGACAGATAATGGAGATATCTTGACGAAAGTTAACGACAGATTTTTTTTAAAACGTAATGGAGATATCTTGACGAAAGTTAACTCATAGAGAGAACTGGTCACTCGCATCAGAAGTCAACAATACACACTCTTTGGGCGCATCACGAGAATGGGGAAAGGTGGAGTGCGTCGTGACAATGGGAAAGTTGTAAGGTGAGATAGTCTAGTGGTGACCAAGAGAGTAGATATTGGACAGTTCGACATCATGACATAGGGGAACAGCTGTTTCAGAGTTGAGTAAAGAACCGACATCACAGGCTCGAGGCATTCCCATCCACCTCATCTGCAACAGCCAGCGAAGAGTCCTGGTACTAATGGTTCAGTATCTGACTGTGTGTCAGTCAAGCCTTGCCTCGGAGTCCTGAGTGTCGGACAAAGCTTCTGATCGCTTCCTACAGTACCATTCTTTCCATGCCGTGATTATCTATCTGTTCTGCACTATACACACGATTCCAAAGAACCCCGACCCCAAAGAACCCCGACCACTTCTTCTTCTTTCATTGGCTTGAGATGTATGCCTGCAATGTTATCTCTTGTATGAATTTAACTGTCTTTTTTAAGTTCATTCAGTGATCCATAGAGTTTATTATCCACTGTTGTTTCTCTAGGCCAGAAGGTTTGCCTAAATATGTCGAATTATGGCCAGTCTTGGAGTATGTGATCTCCTGTCTGCGGCGCCCACATTGCTGATTAGCCAATCTTGAATTTTGTATGGAACACAAGAAAAAACAGCGGCTGCATCAAAATCGTCTTGATTAGTCGTCTTGGGCAGGTTTTGGTGGCTTTCGAACTGATTTGATCATTATTTTCTTTTGGTGGTATGTAACGGGTACATCAGGTTGTTCTTCTATTGCTCCTTCCTTAGCTAATCGATCGGCTCTCTCGTTTCCGGGTACTCCACAGTGAGATGGTACCCACTGTATGGTGACCTTACACTGCCTGGGGTTTACTCCATAGGAAATATAACACCAGTAATCATGTGCAATTCCGGTAAGCGTGGGCGGTCATGTTCTGCCATCTCACTCGATCACCAGAGTCGTGGATCAGCTCCGTGTTCCTGGTTCGACCATGCCACAAGGCCAAGCCATCCAGGTACTTGCTTCTAGGTCTTCCCCTTGGTCTGTTACCCTCAATCTTACTAGTTGTCACCAAGTTCTCCAAATCATTTCTTCTCATAACATGCCCAAAAAAATTGTGACTGTCTACGTCTAATGTCTCTAATCAGTTTACGATCTTCATTTGTTTCTTGAAGGACTTGTTCATTGGTCTTTCTGGCTGTCCATGGTATTCTTTGCATTTTCCTCAGAAACCACATTTCTACAGCCATCAGATGTTTTTCAGCTTGACTGCTCATTGTCCAAGCTTCACATCCATATAAAAGTACAGGTTCTATGTAGCATCTCAACACTCGTTTTCTCGTTTCAATTGACATCTTTTTATTGGTCAGTATGTTTTTCATCTTGCTAAAGGCTACTTTCGCCATGGCGATTCTTGTTCTAATCTCTTCAAGGCATCTCCCATCAGATGTTATTACTGTTCCGAGATAATTGTACCTATTCACTTGTTGAAGAATATTCCCATTTACTTGTACATTACATTGTGGTATTTCGTTCTTCCTAGTGACGACCATAATCTGTGTCTTTTTACAATTTAATACCGTGTCCGAAACACTGCTGGGGGCGATTTGGCAGCAGGCCGTCTTACGTTGGCTTTCATACAATGGTACGTGTGCCGGTCATTCAAAAAGCTTTGGCTAACTATTGAACACAAACTTGCCATGAAATCACAAACAGCCAAAATATGCTGGGTTTGACTGCCCTGTCCTGTAAAGGATATACAACTAACTAACTTTTCACATTGGACAGCGGGGAGCATTTTGTGTGATATTCACTGGCACAGGAACGGAGAATAATGGGGACGACCCGTTGCCGTGAAGTTGGAACTTATTGAAGAGTTACAGGTGTACTGACAGGAGTGAAGATGAGCGGTGCAGTGTTGCACAGACAATGGGCTATTATAGTACTGTAACGGTCTCCCTGGCCAAGGTTTTACGACATTGTTCGTAATCCCCTATATCCAAGTGGGGAAAACAGCAGCTGCGAAAATCGGCAGCGGTTCGTGCCGCGCTGGTAACTTACGAGAATATGTGAGCCGGTCGTTCAGAAAGCAATGGCAAACTACTGAAAGTAAAAACTTGCCTAGTACATTAACAGCAGCTGAAAAATGTTCGTGTTGACTGCAACGTCTTGTAAAGGATATGCAACATTTAAAAAAAAAAAGAGATGCACACAATGAGTCACACAGTACGTGTGGCATTAACTATGAGTGGGTACAAGTTACGTCGACCTCAATGAAGGCCACACGGTGGGTCGCTGTTTGTAAGAATATAGACACCGTCGTTTGTGATACTTTAACGTGTATTAATACAACTGAATGTTCGGTACCGCTGTGTTGCTCAATATCCAACCATTATTACAAAAATCAAAAGTTGTGGAGAAAATCATCTTTCTACACCCTCCCCCCTCCCGTTTTTTTTTTCTTTCCGAAGGATACTGCAGTTTTAAATGTAACTTATCTTAGTGTAATAGTCTGGCGCGATACATGATGATGTTGATGATGTTACCCATACCAGCATCCCTTGCAGTGCCCTGGGATATGATGGGAAGCCGCTCTGGAAGCATGAATAAATAGAGGCGCGTGTCAGTTTCCCGGTCTCTCAAAACCAGACAACCGTGGCCGAAGGAGCGATTAGGTAGATCGCTGTAGAGATGTAGATACCATCAAATAGGGAGGCTTTAACCAGCCCTCCCCAGTCACTGGACTCTTGGTAGTGAACCCAGGCCATGGTTGTGGTTGTAGAGCAAACTTGAGCCCCGGCTCTGGTTAATGTCGTAGGCCACTCACATCCCCTTTTTGTATACCTTTTTGTATACCCTTTCGTATACCTGTTTATGCGTGTTTATGCCACTATATCTCTGCTGTTATGGTTATAGTTTTGTTATTCGTTATGTTATGGTTTTTCGCTGTATCTGGTCCCAGTCGGCTTATGTGATGCGGGTGTCTTGTGTGGGTATTGAGGGTGCCCTTCGACTCAACTGAACATGATTGAGGTCTCACTGTCATTTAGAGACCACCCCTGTAGTTAGTACTAGGCAGCAGTTATCTCTGTGGGATTTCAGATTCCCATTTCTGTATGTACCAACTGTCCATGAGTCCTGAGATGATTACAATAGAGAGTCCATACCTGCTGTTAAGTGATTGTTTTAGTTGAGGTCTTTAGTTGGTTTCTTTGTCGGTTCATTTTTGGTATAGTTGGTAATAGTCTTCTAGAGATAGCAAAACCCAGGTTAGCTAGTTAGGCTCCATTGCAGAACCACCCGTAGCATAGTATCTTGTCCTTAAGATGGAGACCAGAAGTACTCGTGCGGCAGTGAGAGTTGAAGAAGACGAGTCGCCGCCAGTTTCTACGATGGGAACCGAAGTTTCCCACCCAGCCGGCACTCAGTCTGAGTCCGCTGGTATAAATTAAGAATGAGAAAACAACGAAGGTCACCAAACTTTAGCTATAAAGTCTTTTGGAATATGCATGTATATTCCTACTGAAACCATCAAGCTTTACTCAGAAAGCTACTAGAGGTGGTTGACGACTCCATGAGAGCAGAATGCCCCCACATTCAATAGAGGCTGGGACTGTGCTTGTCCAAGAGAAAAATTATGTTGATTCTTTTGGGAGAACAGTTGTGGACTGTTCATGCGACTGATTTCAGCAGTGCCAACATCTGGGGCCATCCATAGAAGTACCTTTCCCTTGTTTGTCTGGAAGATGGGACATCAGAAATCCATCCCACCAGTGCGTCCCAGCAGCAGAGCGCTGGACATCCATATTCAATCCCCAATGGTGGCACCATCACCTGAGATCATCGAGGGGGTATGTTTCCCTTATTGTGCATCAGTTCACCATGTCCGTTTGAAGTGACAGATGACAATGTTACCTGTGGTGATAAGAAAATTCTTTCCTTATAGGCGGAAGCAGAGGAGTTAATACTAGCGTGTTCATCCATGTTCATGATGTCATGGGTGGACATATTGAGTGTTGCGGGTTGAGTGAACAGTGATTTCCTATATTTCCCCCGTGCATAGAAAATTTAAAAGCGACACATAATAGACATTCAGTGAGAAGAAATAGCATCCAGCGAGAATCATCGAGCAGTGAATGAACTGATTTCCTATATTTCCCCTGTGCATAAGACAATTCAAAAGAGACACATAATATATGTTAAGTAGGAGGAACCGGTATCCAGTGAACAATATCAGACAGAAACATTTGTTATATATTTCCACGACATGGACAAATAATTAATTACTAGTTAATTATTTTGTGTCATTCAATAATAATTCGAATTAGGAATCCCCACAGAAAGTGAGTCCAAGACGCCATGTCTTCCAGCATGTTTTGTTTTGCTTTGTTTTTTCCCCCATGTACAGGTATTTTTCTACCCCGCTTCATTTGGGTACCACGATGACAACTGAGAAATTACTAACTCATCCCATGGAACTGGTGGATGTTTCTGGCAGAAGCGGGGCTACCAGAATCAGACCAGGGAAACAAAAACTGGGTTTGCCTGCATAGTCATGGGAGTTATATTTTTTTCAGTGGCAAGGAAGTCTGCATCTTGGTTTGCAGGTGATCTAGTGGATAGCATGCATGTTATTCCGGTTGTTGTTTTTGATTACAAGTAGGGATTGTAAATTTAAGGGGATCCTGTGTGAAATTTTTTTTTTTTGTGCCCCTACGTATTGCATCCATGGAGCTAAGTGTTGATGTTGATGTCAGGGTTGCTAGTTTATTTTGTATGCAGACTGCATATTCCTCATGGCCACTCATAAGATATGGTATGATCTTTTGTCAGGGACTGATTTTTTTAAATTGTCACTGATGTATGTTTTTAAGGCAGGTTCAGAAAATATAACTGGTGACAATTTTACGCTGAGAGGTTTAAGTCCCATGGTGAAACCCCCTTAATTGATTGTTTACTTAAATAGCCCTAGTGTTTTGTCTAAACTCTAAGGGTCTAGAGTATTCGACGAAGGACCGTCGAAAAATTGGGGGTGTGATGTGTAATAGTCTGGCGCGATACATGATGATGTTGATGATGTTACCCATACCAGCATCCCTTGCAGTGCCCTGGGGTATGATGGGAAGCCGCTCTGGAAGCATGAATAAATAGAGGCGCGTGTCAGTTTCCCGGTCTCTCAAAACCAGACAACCGTGGCCGAAGGAGCGATTAGGTAGATCGCTGTAGAGATGTAGATACCATCAAATAGGGAGGCTTTAACCAGCCCTCCCCAGTCACTGGACTCTTGGTAGTGAACCCAGGCCATGGTTGTGGTTGTAGAGCAAACTTGAGCCCCGGCTCTGGTTAATGTCGTAGGCCACTCACATCCCCTTTTTGTATACCTTTTTGTATACCCTTTCGTATACCTGTTTATGCGTGTTTATGCCACTATATCTCTGCTGTTATGGTTATAGTTTTGTTATTCGTTATGTTATGGTTTTTCGCTGTATCTGGTCCCAGTCGGCTTATGTGATGCGGGTGTCTTGTGTGGGTATTGAGGGTGCCCTTCGACTCAACTGAACATGATTGAGGTCTCACTGTCATTTAGAGACCACCCCTGTAGTTAGTACTAGGCAGCAGTTATCTCTGTGGGATTTCAGATTCCCATTTCTGTATGTACCAACTGTCCATGAGTCCTGAGATGATTACAATAGAGAGTCCATACCTGCTGTTAAGTGATTGTTTTAGTTGAGGTCTTTAGTTGGTTTCTTTGTCGGTTCATTTTTGGTATAGTTGGTAATAGTCTTCTAGAGATAGCAAAACCCAGGTTAGCTAGTTAGGCTCCATTGCAGAACCACCCGTAGCATAGTATCTTGTCCTTAAGATGGAGACCAGAAGTACTCGTGCGGCAGTGAGAGTTGAAGAAGACGAGTCGCCGCCAGTTTCTACGATGGGAACCGAAGTTTCCCACCCAGCCGGCACTCAGTCTGAGTCCGCTGGTATAAATTAAGAATGAGAAAACAACGAAGGTCACCAAACTTTAGCTATAAAGTCTTTTGGAATATGCATGTATATTCCTACTGAAACCATCAAGCTTTACTCAGAAAGCTATAGAGGTGGTTGACGACTCCATGAGAGCAGAATGCCCCCACATTCAATAGAGGCTGGGACTGTGCTTGTCCAAGAGAAAAATTATGTTGATTCTTTTGGGAGAACAGTTGTGGACTGTTCATGCGACTGATTTCAGCAGTGCCAACATCTGGGGCCATCCATAGAAGTACCTTTCCCTTGTTTGTCTGGAAGATGGGACATCAGAAATCCATCCCACCAGTGCGTCCCAGCAGCAGAGCGCTGGACATCCATATTCAATCCCCAATGGTGGCACCATCACCTGAGATCATCGAGGGGTATGTTTCCCTTATTGTGCATCAGTTCACCATGTCCGTTTGAAGTGACAGATGACAATGTTACCTGTGGTGATAAGAAAATTCTTTCCTTATAGGCGGAAGCAGAGGAGTTAATACTAGCGTGTTCATCCATGTTCATGATGTCATGGGTGGACATATTGAGTGTTGCGGGTTGAGTGAACAGTGATTTCCTATATTTCCCCCGTGCATAGAAAATTTAAAAGCGACACATAATAGACATTCAGTGAGAAGAAATAGCATCCAGCGAGAATCATCGAGCAGTGAATGAACTGATTTCCTATATTTCCCCTGTGCATAAGACAATTCAAAAGAGACACATAATATATGTTAAGTAGGAGGAACCGGTATCCAGTGAACAATATCAGACAGAAACATTTGTTATATATTTCCACGACATGGACAAATAATTAATTACTAGTTAATTATTTTGTGTCATTCAATAATAATTCGAATTAGGAATCCCCACAGAAAGTGAGTCCAAGACGCCATGTCTTCCAGCATGTTTTGTTTTGCTTTGTTTTTTCCCCCATGTACAGGTATTTTTCTACCCCGCTTCATTTGGGTACCACGATGACAACTGAGAAATTACTGACTCATCCCATGGAACTGGTGGATGTTTCTGGCAGAAGCGGGGCTACCAGAATCAGACCAGGGAAACAAAAACTGGGTTTGCCTGCATAGTCATGGGAGTTATATTTTTTTCAGTGGCAAGGAAGTCTGCATCTTGGTTTGCAGGTGATCTAGTGGATAGCATGCATGTTATTCCGGTTGTTGTTTTTGATTACAAGTAGGGATTGTAAATTTAAGGGGATCCTGTGTGAAATTTTTTTTTTTGGTGCCCCTACGTATTGCATCCATGGAGCTAAGTGTTGATGTTGATGTCAGGGTTGCTAGTTTATTTTGTATGCAGACTGCATATTCCTCATGGCCACTCATAAGATATGGTATGATCTTTTGTCAGGGACTGATTTTTTTAAATTGTCACTGATGTATGTTTTTAAGGCAGGTTCAGAAAATATAACTGGTGACAATTTTACGCTGAGAGGTTTAAGTCCCATGGTGAAACCCCCTTAATTGATTGTTTACTTAAATAGCCCTAGTGTTTTGTCTAAACTCTAAGGGTCTAGAGTATTCGACGAAGGACCGTCGAAAAATTGGGGGTGTGATGTGTAATAGTCTGGCGCGATACATGATGATGTTGATGATGTTACCCATACCAGCATCCCTTGCAGTGCCCTGGGGTATGATGGGAAGCCGCTCTGGAAGCATGAATAAATAGAGGCGCGTGTCAGTTTCCCGGTCTCTCAAAACCAGACAACCGTGGCCGAAGGAGCGATTAGGTAGATCGCTGTAGAGATGTAGATACCATCAAATAGGGAGGCTTTAACCAGCCCTCCCCAGTCACTGGACTCTTGGTAGTGAACCCATGGCCATGGTTGTGGTTGTAGAGCAAACTTGAGCCCCGGCTCTGGTTAATGTCGTAGGCCACTCACATCCCCTTTTTGTATACCTTTTGTATACCCTTCGTATACCTGTTTATGCGTGTTTATGCCACTATATCTCTGCTGTTAGGGTTATAGTTTTGTTATTCGTTATGTTATGGTTTTTCGCTGTATCTGGTCCCAGTCGACTTATGTGATGCGGGTGTCTTGTGTGGGTATTGAGGGTGCCCTTCGACTCAACTGAACATGATTGAGGTCTCACTGTCATTTAGAGACCGCCCCTGTAGTTAGTACTAGGCAGCAGTTATCTCTGTGGGATTTCAGATTCCCATTTCTGTATGTACCAACTGTCCATGAGTCCTGAGATGATTACAATAGAGAGTCCATACCTGCTGTTATGTTGTTGTTTACGTTGAGGCTCTGTTGTTGCCATGTCCTTGTTGGTTTGTGGAGATGGGTACCTAGTCATGTGCATAGCGATGTTAGGCAGCAGTGATTACTGTGGGAACATAGGTTCCCATTTCTGTATATGTCAGTTATGTGACATGTCAAGATGCCTGTTTGTCCCTGAATCATGCAGTTCTGCCAATAAAAACCTAATTTTGTTGTTCCTAATTTGTTTTGTTTAGTCTGTAGTTTGTTGTGTAAACTCATTGATCCTGTTACAGTCCAGCAGTGTAATCTTCTGTCTGGGGTGTACAACAGTACATCCCCCGCCCTAAGAACTCCTGGAATCTTCTGTCTAAATTCTACCCCTTTTCTTGTTAGCAGAGGAGGATATACACAGTGCTCTTTCTCTATTTCTCCTTATTGTCCTTTTCTTCTCTGGCCCATTAAAAGTCAGTGTTGCGCTTCTTTATCTTTGAGCACTTAAGTATAGGAAATTAAATCTTCCTGTCCTTGATATTCCACCTCCTATGACATTAGTTACACGTGTTCTGGGTGTACTCAGCCAGAGGTTATAACTGCAGCTGTCTGATATTGTTTGGCTTTTCTACAAGTAAGTTAACGCGATGAGTAGCACTTTGCAACTTAAAAACTACCAACAGCTGTTAATCACAAATGTACTACAGCGACGCTGTTGCTTATGAAATGACTCTAGCACAGGCTGTGTTTGTAAGTTGTAGACACACAAACATGACTCACTGATAGCACTTTCGGGGAAATTCCCCTGTAACAGTTGTGGAAATAAAACAGTGGTTCTCAAAACAGATATGTGAGTTGAGTTGAGTTGAGTTGAGAACCGACAGCACAGCACTTGGGACATTTCCTTTACGTGTTCTGTCCTCATCTGCAACGACCAGCGAAGAGTCCTAATACTAATGGTACGAGTAGCAGTCTGATTATGTGTCCGTCTAGCCTTTCCTCAGAGTTTTGAGTGTTGGCCAGATCCTCAGGTCACTCGCTGCAGCACCATTCTCTCCAAGCCGTGCAGATCTACCCGTTCTTCTGCACAACACAGACGATTCCAAAGGGTCCCGACCACTTTTTCCTTACCATGCATCAATACCCCATAAAGGGGAGCAGACCCAGCTAATCTGTCCGCCTGCTCGTTTCCCACCACACCAACATGTCCTGGGGTGAAAATCCAACGGGTGCTCTCTATTTTTTATTGTTGAATGAAAGCCTGCCACTCTGCCCGAAGCGTGCCTGTCTTCACCTTTCTCATCACCTTCTTGTTCTTCAGCATTCCGAGCCATTGGGGTTCTTTGCTGCAGATACAAGCCGTCTCCGTTCGTCTCTCTGGTTGACCTTCTCTTGCCAGTCGCTGATTCCAAGTGCTTGTAGGTCTGTATGTATATTATCTCTCCACCGTCCTCCTGGTCCACCACGGTCATTCATCTCCCGAGTGTAAGCGAACCTTGCTTCCCTATTATCTTCCACTCTCTCCATTTGCCCCAGCCATTGCAGTCTACTAGTCCCCATGATACCAGTGACCAGCGGGGACCTAAACAGATCATAAATGTCCTTGTTGCTTCTTCTTTTCCACTCCCCACTCCGCGCATTCCCAATGGGCCCAAAGATGCGTCTTAAGACCTTGTTCTCAAAGGCCCGCAACAAGGCTTCGTCTCCTTTAGCTGCACTCCAGGCCACAGAGCCACACAGCACAACCAGCTCAGTCAGTGCCCTGTATACCGTGACCCTGGGGCCACGAGACGGCATCATACTTTGTAGATATTGTGAAAGAAGTTATCATTATTGCTGCAATATCAGTTCATCGTAATGAAACTATAAAGTTATCATTGATACGATGGGTGACGTTGCGATATTCTAATGTGATAATTTGGTTGCGTCTAGTGTTTTAGTGGTTACACACCCGCGTCACACGCAAGTTATCCGGGTTTGATTCCGGGTCCAGTCAAGGATATGCACTACTGACGAGCTCAAACGAGAGCGAAACTCGAGTCTAGTGCTTCCAAATTGACGTGGACAAGGCCTTAGGTTCGTACCGCGTTGCCAGTAGTGGGTTGTGCTCAATGTTTAACACAAATGTTTGTTTATACTGCACGCGTTATTGCACAGCCATTGTCACCCCGACACTGAGTTTGAAGTGCAACAGCTGATCCAGAGCAACACACATCAAGGTGACATAGTCATCTACACCGATGGGTCAGTGGTGAGAAACAGGCGTAGTGGCTGGGGCTTTATTACAAAGGCTAATGGGCGAGTCTTGAAAAAGGAGAGCCTGACATATGAGACTACGACCTCCAGCATGAGAATGGAGGTGGAGGCAGTAACAGCGGCATTCAAGTGGCTAGAGAAGACTACTGCAACACACGTTGTGTTCATTACGGATTCAAAGAATATGCTTAGCAAGGTGGAGAAAGGAATGTTTCGTGTGGGATGGCTCTCGTCGCTTCAAAGGTCACAGATTGTGAGAATTGTATGGATATTTTGCCCTGGCCATGCGGGTGTACGGGGGGAATGAACGGGCTGATAGGCTAGCAGGGAATGCACCTGTTGGTGGTATCTTGCCTATGGACAAGGGGGAAGTGGTTGTGTTCTTGACTCATCATCATGTCACCCCGCCCGCACTTTTGAAACTGTTTGTGTGATTCTAGCATGACACTCACAAATGACAGCGCCTCGCTGAACAAACAAATACTTTTGCGCACGATCAATAACACATTAATATGAAACAACGAGCGCAGACACACATACATACCGTGCAAAGTATATTCTTAAATTAGGAATCCATATCGCGAAAAGTCAGCATAGCTCAATGGATAAGAACGCTCATACTTAAACTTCCGGTGTGCTGATGCCGAAGTAGCGGGTCCAACTCCTACACTGGTCTGTTGGGTTAAAATGTTAACTTCTCGTACTTGACTTGTGGACGTACATTACAAGTACCTCCCAAGTTGGAGTGGGTTCGTCTGATGGCGAAGGAAACTGGTACAGTAATATGGAAAGGTACTCCATATCATGCAAAGAGTTAGGAAGAAAATACAACCTGCAATAGGAGAAGAACAATGTGGGTTTGTAGAAGGCAAGGGTACAGTAAATGTTGTGTATATGCGGAGAACATTAATTGAACGTTCTATAGAAGTAAACAAAGACTTACATCTTCATTACATACCCAGGGCGTGTACCCTTGCCTTCTACAAACCCACATTGTTCTTCTCCTATTTCAGGTTGTATTTTCTTAATAACTCTTTGCATGATATGGAGTATCTTTCCCTATTACCAGTGTCCTTCGCCATCAGACGAAAATACTCCGACTTGGGAGGTACTTGTAATTTACGTCCACAAGTCAAGTCTTCTGCCAGGTGTTGAACGGATACTTTTGTAACATCCATTGCCCATTCCCAGCATCCTCAACCCAAAGAAACTGTAACTCTGGGCCATGCTGTTGTGATCTTTTGGCAAGTTTACATTCAGTAGTTTGCCATTGCTTTCTGAACGACAGGCACCTATACAATTTCGTAAAAAAACCAACGCAAGGCGGTCTGCTGCCAAATCGCCCGCGGATGTTTTTCGAACTCGGGTATGCGGATTAAGAACTGCGTTCGTAACACCTTAGCTACGGATTAGGCAATAATAATAATAATAATAATAATAATAATAATAATAATAATAATAATAATAATAATAATAATAATGTTAAGGAAATATGTAATACGTAAGTGTAAATCACAAATCCGATGTTTCAGTCTTAATGACCTTCTTCAAGAATATAAATATGGCTAATGACAAAATTATTATTCTCAACAATAGAACGCATTAGTTATGGTTACCCTGTCCTCGAAGAAAGCCATTATTACCGAAAGGTTGGATGTTTGTGCTATGGTGTAACTTATTTATTACATATTTTCTAAAAGTTATTATTATTATTATTATTATTATTATTATTATTATTATTATTATTATTATTATTATTATTATTGTTATTATTATTATTATTATTATTACTATTATTATTATTATTATTATTCTTTTTTTATTCATTTTCCCATTACGATTTATATTCACGTTGCTTGTGCTATTTGCATTCAAGAACATTTGTTTGTGCTTGCTTATTTTTTTTTTATCCGCTGTATCTATATGTGGCATTAGATATGCAGATGATACAGTCTTGACTGCAGACAATGAACAGGACCTGCAAAATTTAGTAGATGCGGTTGTTACAAACAGTGAACAACTAGGGTTAGGATTAAATTGTAAAAAGACACAGATTATGTCACTAGAAAGAACGAAATACCACAATTTAATATACGCGAAAATGGGAATATTCTTCAACAAGTGAATAGGTACAATTATCTCGGAACAGTAATAACATCTGATAGGAGATGCCTTGAAGAGATTAGAACAAGAATCGCCATGGCAAAAGTAGCCTTTAGCAAGATGAAAAACATACTGACCAAAAAAAAAATGTCAATTGAAACGAGAAAAAGAGTGTTGAGATGCTACATAGAACCTGTACTCCTGTACTTTTATATGGATGTGAAGCTTGGACAATGAGCAGTCAGGCTGAAAAACATCTGATGGCTGTAGAAATGTGGTTTCTGAGGAAAATGCAAAGAATACCATGGACAGCCAGAAAGACCAATGAACAAGTCCTTCAAGAAACAAATGAAGATTGTAAACTGATTAGAGACATTAGACGTAGACAGTCACAATTTTTTGGGCATGTTATGAGAAGAAATGATTTGGAGAACTTGGTGACAACTGGTAAGATCGAGGGGAACAGACCAAGGGGAAGACCTAGAAGCAAGTACCTGGATGGCTTGGCCTTGTGGTATGGTCGAGACAGAAACACGGAGCTAATCCACGACACTGGTAATCGAGTGAGATGGCAGAACATGACCGCCCACGCTTACCGGCATGGCACATGATGGATGGAAGGATCTATATGTGTATATTTGTTTCATTGTACACCGTAAAATCCTGCAGCAGTAGTGATCTCTTCTTATCTAGTACAGACACTACTTGACGTCATCAGCAGATACGTCCACTTGAAACTCACGACAATGCAATATGGACTTAAAGCATCTTAGACAGTTATAATAACTTGTTCATGTATTTATCGTGTCTCTTCAGTGGCGTGTATTGTTCCCCTGGGATTGGTAAACAATGGAAACAATCTTGGTGAGACACCGAGCACTGTAACGCATTTCAGCTATGCTGTCAATTGCCGCGACTGCTTTGTTGCTTGTACCTCCCAACAGAGTATATGTCCTCAACTAACTCACGCTAAGTCCTCATATCTTTTGAAATCTCCTGCAACTTCCTCCATGACCCGTCTCCGTATTATTCATCTATGTCTGTAATACTCTTCTTCGTGATTTTAGGTGGCTCTCTATTTCTTTTGTTCTGTGGATTCGACAGGACTACTTCGAGGTGTGTAGGCCTGTGCGGTTCATTTTTCTGTATGTAGTCTATTTCTCTCTTTTATCATTCGTCGTTGTTATCGGCCTTATGGTCACACTTTGAGTACCCTCTTCTTCTTCTTCTTCTTCTTCTTCTTCTTCTTCTTCTTCTTCTTCTTCTTCTTCTTCTTCTACTACTACTACTACTACTACTACTACTACTACTACTACTACTACTACTACTACTACTACTACTACTACTACTACTACTACTACTACTACTACTAGCACTAGTACTATTTTACTGCTGTTGTTGATGTCTCAGCAAGTTTACGTTCAGTAGTTTGCCATTGTTTTCTGAACGACCGGTTCCCATAGCAACTCGTTAAAACCCAGCGCAACGCAGTCTGCTGCCAAATCAGTCGCAGCTGTGTTTCGAATCACGTCCGTAAACCTTCGCCACGGAGAACGGTATTGCTACTACTATACATATCTATTTGTTTCATTTACATTTACACAATAGAGTTGCATAATCGTTAATAATGTGGCCGGTGAGGCGAGACGATTAGCCGTAAATTTAAGTTGTTGAATATTCGCCTCGATTTGACTGTTTTTCTAGTGGCCATGACCCCTGGCCATCAGTATTGTGCCGAGAGAACTAATCAATTCACAATACTGGACTAAGAACCGATGGAACACGGATTCCATGCTGACTCCACGCTGACTTCATTCTGATTCTATGCTCTAATTCCACGTTGACTCCATGTTGACTCCACGCTGACTCCATGCTGACTCCACGCTGACTCCATGCTCTAACTCCACGTTGACTCCATGCTCTAACTCCACGTTGACTCCACTGTAACTCTATGCTGACTCCACGCTGACTCTATGCTCTAACTCCACGTTGACTCCACGCTGACTCCATGCTAACACCACGCTGACTCCACGCTGACTCTATGCTCTAACTCCACGTTGACTCCACGCTGACTCCATGCTAACACCACGCTGACTCCATGCTGACTCCATGCTCTAACTCCACGTTGACTCCACTGTAACTCTATGCTGACTCCACGCTGACTCTATGCTCTAACTCCACGTTGACTCCACGCTGACTCCATGCTAACACCACGCTGACTCTATGCTCTAACTCAACGTTGACTCCACGCTGACTCCATGCTAACACCACGCTGACTCTACGCGGGCTCCATGTTGACTCCACGCTGACTCCACACTGACTCTACGCTGACTCAGTGCTCTAACCCCATGTTGACTCCACACTGACTCCACGCTTACTCCATTCTGACTCTACGCTGACTCCAAACTGAGTGACAACAGAAAGCGTTGTTTTCTTGAACTGATTTAGTGTCGGAAAAACTAAACCAAACATGGCACACAGTCACATGAACAAGTATTCAAATGTAAAGTTCCAATGACTGAGCGCTGAAATTGGGGAAGATGCACGAAACAAACCAAATAACACGATGACCCTATATATGGCCCTCCTGGTCAAATGAGAGATCCACTTTGGCAATATGTTCGGCATTGTTGAATCAGTTAACTTTATTCTCAAAAAATTCATTAACGCTGATCAGTGGCATTACAAAGCACCAACTCTGCAGCTCCAGCGTCGATCCCCAGGAGTCTCCGACAAACCTGCACTCGTGAACCAAATGACAGAGTCTGAAAACGAACCAACAACCTTCAGAGCGTTAGATCATCGGCTGAACCACATCGCCACGAATATCCCTTGTGTTGTTATCATTAACCCCGCACCTTTTGGTGGTCGGTCGCTTATGGACAGGGGAGAGGTGGTCGTGCGCCTGTGGGACCGGGTGGAGAAGGTGGAGGAACATATTGAGAACCTGTATGTGCAAAGGATGAGATTGCTGGGGGTTGGAAAGGGTTCTGGTGGAATCTAAAATCTGAGAGGGGAGATCAGGAGAACTTTCAATCAGATAGCGATGGGAACGATTAGAAGTATGGCTCTTCGCTGGCTGTTGAACAGGGGGACGGAGCGCATATGGAATGTCCTGAGTGCAGTGATATCGGTTCTTAGCTCAACTCAACTCAGTCATTACCCTATATTATAATTAACCCATCTCGTTTCAGTGTGTTCTAATTGTTTAGTTTTTAAATTAAATTATACCCTTTCGTGTATAATGTTATCAATATCATATATGGCCTCTTACAGTATTGAAACAAGAAGATACTAGAAGCAAATGACCACAACAACTGCATGCAGAAATGGAAGTCAATTAAATCTACAGAGCAGCTTGGTGATCTATAATTCTTTGGCGGCATTGTCCTTCTGTCCCACACAGGAAATCAGAAGCAAAATATTCCAAACGCTCTTGATGAGATGTCACAACAACTAAGTATAACAATTCATATGGAGAATGACAAAGATAATGAAATAAACCAAGCAAATGATAATAACACCTGAAAATTGAAGAAGGTTGACTATTAAATACGATAAAACAAAGAAAATTGAAATATTTTGGTCACTGAAACATCACGAAAGTTCGGAGAGAACAATAATGGAGGGGTATATTCCTGGGAAGAGAGGAAGAGGAAGGCCAAAATGAAGATGGGTGCAGGGTGTGGTGGATGATCTCCAGATGTGTGTATAGGACTTGGGATATCTTGCTTGTGATCGAGAGGTTTTTCGACAGGTTGTTATGGGAGCGAGGTTCTGCAACGGGCATGCTGCTGAATGAAATGAAATGATAACCGGATCTCCCTTTATGAAACTTCACTTCAAGAGATGGGATCAAACACTTGTTAGGCAGCAATGTATACAGATATAGAGCGGCAGAGATATTAAATTACTCTTGAGGATACAAAAGACAAGAGGAGACTTCATAGCATTATGAAATTTGTGAAAGTCAAAGGAAGATAGCACCAAACTTGGAATTTGTATCTCTAATATTAGTCGTTAGTCATTTGCCAGGTCTTAGTTAGAAATAGCCGGTCTCCCTGGCCCAGAGGCTAGCAACTTTCTCCGTAATCCCATTTATCCATGTGAGTAAAGCAGCTGCTCGAGAATCAGTAGCGGTTCTCGCCGCGCTCGTTACTTACGGGATATGTGAGCCGGCCGCTCAGAAAGCAATGGCAAACTACTGAGCGTAATCTTGCCAAGAAATCAACAAACAGCGGTAAAATATTGGTGTTGGCAGCGATGATCTGTAATAGGATATGCGGGGGGGGGGGGGGGGGACAAGTAAGATATAACTGAGTTACCGTATGACAGTAGACGGTACAACATTCTTTCTGTTAGCGCTGAATGTTTGGTGGCGTTCATCAGATCCTAAAACCCCACATTGTACCAACGGTTTAGGGCTGAAGAACGCAAGTAGGCGGGTACAAGCCTTAACCTGGTGCGATTAATGCACCCTAGAGACTAAATGTCATGGCAGGGCAAACCAGGCCCTAAGCCTTGGTCGGCAGATAGTCTAGGGTGGAAGCTCCGACAGATGGACAGTAAGAGTATTGCTTTGCTGATCCGGCAGCTTATGCAGCATTTCTTATTCCAGATGTATTGGTTTCATATTTACTCTGGAGTAAACTAGGCAGGTCGACAGAGGGGCCAGGCTGCATGTGCAACACATGGTCTTTACAATTCAGCCCAGGCTTTGTTCTATGGATAGTGTCATGTTTTCCTTTATAGTGTCGTCCCTGGAGTGAGGGGAATCAACACCCACATTATTTTTAACCCCATATCATTATTCTGGAGAATCCACTAGATTCCGCCACAACACTCCGTCAGTCACTGGATACCTCTTTCTCTCTCCCCCGTCTCACCACTGGATCATGCCCCCTCTCACACTTCCCCAAAACAACATACTAAACAACTCTAGCTTCTAAAAATCAATAACATATTAATTTAATGAAGAAAAGTGTATGTATGTGAGAAGTGTATGAGTAGAATGTATGTCGTATACTCTAGTGTGTCTGCAAGAATCAGACCGAACAGCTCAGGAGCAAAGTCTGATCATCCTGGTAAGGACCACACAACATCATCATAGTTCAGCACAAAATGACCTCACCAAAACGATGTGTCCTTCCTGCTAGATGTTGACTTCCTCCAGTAGCTTTTTGATAACCTCGATACCTGGTCACCAATCACGGATATAGTCCGATACTTATCCTGAATCGATCATACACAATGTTACCAAATGTCCTTAAACTTCTGAGACTTAACAATCCTTGCATCGTGAAAACACGGAACACTGTCCCTTGTAATAACATGGTTCATTTCTAAATGTCCTAGAGTTTCACCATTACACAGTTATTGCTTACAGTCCCACAGGAATCTAATAATTTAGTAAAAACTCCAGGTTCATTGTTCCTGTTCCCTAGATAATCACTATTGTTCTTTCTACATAGATAATCACTATTGTTCTTTCTACATAGATAATCACTATTGTTCTTTCTACATAGATAATCTCTATTGTTCTTGATCCATGTGGTATGGAAAAATAATCTCACTATTGTTCTTGTTCCATGTGGTATGGAAAATAATCTCACTATTGTTCTTGTTCCATGTGGTATGGAAAATAATCTCACTATCAACTTCCGTGATCCCTATCACTAAGAAGTCTTCTGCCGGATACTTATATATTTCGGCTCAACAAAGCCATGTTCCTTCAGACCCTTTTTATCATGGGCCCAGTGCAAAGGCCGCTGAATAAATCTTCCAGCACTAATTTATCCATGATCTGAAATAGTGATGTTTCAGCTTGTTTTCTTCATAACCTGAGGGGAACCTGTGAAAGAGAAAACACACCTGGTGAGAGCAACCGGATACTGACTCCTATTAGATGAGTGTAGGCCGACGGCCTCACTCAGATATATAACAGTGAACCAAACTATGTCATGGGGCAGAGGAGCTCATCACATCGGTCTGAGTTAGGGTAAGACAAGGAAAGACCAAATGTAAAGTGCAGAACCCCAGTAGACACCCCACTGGAAGATCCCACCATTGGACATTTCCCCTATTCCCCAACCATCCTCAATCTTTCTACATATCATCCCACTTTACTATTCCCAACCAGCTGAGCTAATTGACCTCTCACACTAGTTAGTTTTAACAATGCGATTGCCTACTGTCGCCGACACTCCTTGAATACCTAACCACAAAGCAACAACACTATGCTCAAGTCCTAAACTCTATCTATCACTAGACTGTTCTACATTATTTACTTCTAAATGCTAGCTAGTGAATACCTTATAAAAACTCAGCTCTATCCTGAATCGAATCTACACTTTGCCATGAAAGACACATGTTCCTCAACGTTAATTGATTCAGAACACAATAGATTCTTTTCTATATTAGAACAGAGCTAGTCAAACACTTCAGCCTAGGTCAACTCCCTTGTTCACACTAGCGGCAACAAGTTATGTTTTCATACAGTCGGGGATTGTCCGAGTGACGTCATTCTATGTCAATAACAGGTGGCGCCAGGGCAGACAATCTGTTCCCAACTTCACAAGAATAGTTGTCCCCCCTTCTACAACTGAGGCAACAGTTTTTTCCTCTCAAACGATGACACATCAAACAATGCCGACAAATTTCCCATTTCCTAGGGAAATCTCAAAGACTGGTAGTTTCGTTTGATCCGACGTGTTTCCCCACTAGTAACAAACAATTGCAGCTGTGAATACAGACTGTCTCTGTTAGTCTATCATCTTATCGTTAACTACAGTGGTCCCGTGACAGATAGGTATAACTCCATCCTTGACCTTAACTAGTCTCGGGATGTGTTCACATTCATGCATTGTGGACGAACATTTACCGCGTGAATTGGTCTGATCAGTCACGTTCGCTACCGTCATGGGTTGTAGTTAATATGCCTTTTTATTTTTGAAGCACAATGTAACAAACTATCAGTTATCATTTATCAATTGGGGCATCTTTATTGCACTCCGGACAGGTCTATAGGTGCTCAGATTCCCCCCCCCCTCCCCCAGCATGTGCATCAGCGTCCAGTGGCTAATAGTGCCACTTTTGGAATTAATCATGACACCTGGGAGACTGCAGCCAGAGACCGAAATTCGTGACGTACATCATTACGCAAGGGTACAGTCACTTGCGAGGTAACCAGGACTGCAAGAGCTGTGAAGGAAAGACATAACAGAAAAACCACTGCAGGAAATCCTCCTCCAGAAACGTCAAACATTCTTTGTCCACATTGTCAAAGAATATTTCGAGCCAAAATAGGCCTTATCAGCCATCTTAGAACTCACGGCTCCATACTTTCAACCCCACTGGATGAAATGAATGGTCATCATCATTCTTGATGGACAAACAACAATAGTGCCAGTTCTGTGTTGTTTAACGAGGCACCTCGTTTTCCCGATGTACCTCTTGTGTCTGGCGTGCCAATTCTTACTCCCAAGTCTTTCATCCTGGACGGCGATGTGGATTCACTGACGTCAAAGTCTTCTGTTCTCGACATGTCTTTAAGGACGTTAATAACAATTAACATCGGCACGATCCATGGGCTGACCATCTGTAGGGAGTGCATAGCCAGCTAATTTATCAGTTCGTTCATTTCCCTTGACTCCCGCATGTCCCGGGACGAAGATGAAGGTGACTTTACGGACAACAGACTTCCTCGGCGACTCAGTCCACTGTCTGCGTACAGATCCAGCTTCGACCTTCCGAATCATGCTCATTGAATCACTTAGTACACACACGTTGGTATAATGCTGTGATTCCAACCATATGAAAGCCTGTGTTACTGCCATCACCTCCATCGTCATGCTGCTGGTGGTCATAGAGTGGGCACCACTGGATTCTTGAACGGTTCGGCAGTCCTTGGAACAGAAGTATTAGCAGTTTTTGCTCGATATTGGTAGTCTTCATGACTCTCATTGCTGACAAACCTTTTCGAGCTTTCGTTATGAGATAATCGATATGATCTCTGAAAGACAGGCTACGATCAAGCCTCACGCCAAGACAAACTATCGTCTGTCAAGATGGCAAGGTACCAGTGAGTCATTAGTCGCTCCAATCTTAAATCAGTACTATTGTATGGATATGAAACACTGAGAAAGACTAAAACAATTACGAATAAACTGCAAACATTCATTAATCGGAGCCTTCCCAGATAGGGTCGCCAGATCTTGTAACTGACAAACTTCCCAGATAGGGTCGCCAGATCTTGTAACTGACTAACTTCCCAGATAGGGTCGCCAGATCTTGTAACTGACTAACTTCCCAGATAGGGTCACCAGATCTTGTAACTGACTAACTTCGCAGATAGAGTCGCCAGATCTTGTAACTGACAAACTTCCCAGATAGGGTCACCAGATGTTGTAACTGACTAACTTCGCAGATAGAGTCGCCAGATCTTGTAACTGACAAACAAACGAATATTGCTTGATAGCAAATCCATTACGTGGAAAGTCCGAATCAAAAGCCCATTGTGTGGGCTTCATAAAAGGTGGAAAAGTGTCCTAGTGGCATGAAATGGAATATTGCTTGGATAGCAAATCCATTACGTGGAAAGTCCGAATCGAAAGCTCACTGTGTGGATGTCATCTGCAGACTGCATACTTCTGGTTTCCGGAAGAACAGCCTATGGTGAACGGAAGGCCCAATATACGGAAGTGAGGCTAAGCAGCCATGTGCAGGACGTGACGATTCCTTGGGTGAGCCCAGTACCAGAGCGCTATGTATCGGCTCTGCAAGTATGGAAGCCTCCTTGGATGGCGGGGAATGCCCATGGTCTGCCATTGCCTTCCCTTGAGGGCTGACCAGGATCTTTGGCTGTTCTATATGGACCAGCTGGGATGGGGGATAACACCACAACAGTGAGAGTCAAACGTCCTAAGAAACCCCCGGGAAGGTTAACCCGGTCAACAAATGTCCGCAGAAGTCGGATGTGTCGGCCTAACGGCGCAAGAACGCAGCTCTGCTGTAAACAGGCACAACGCAATCACATCCGAAAAAAAACTCCGGATGAACGAAGAAGTAACTGACAAACTTCCCAGATAGGGTCGCCAGATCTTGTAACTGACAAACTTCGCAGATAGGGTCGCCACAAATCTTGTAACTGACAAACTTCCCAGATAGGGTCGCCAGATCTTGTAACTGACTAACTTCGCAGATAGGGTCGCCAGATCTTGTAACTGACTAACTTCGCAGATAGGGTCGCCAGATCTTGTAACTGACTAACTTCCCAGATAGGGTCGCCAGATCTTGTGACTGACTGACTAACTTCCCAGATAGGGTCGCCAGATCTTGTAACTGACTGACTAACTTCCCAGATAGGGTCGCCAGATCTTGTAACTGATTAACTTCGCAGATAGGGTCGCCACAAATATTGTAACTGACAAACTTCGCAGATAGGGTCGCCAGATCTTGTAACTGACTAACTTCGCAGATAGGTCGTCAGATCTTGTAACTGACTAACTTCCCAGATAGGGTCGCCAGATCTTGAACTGACTAACTTCCCAGATAGGGTCGCCAGATCTTGTAACTGACTAACTTCGCAGATAGGGTCGCCACAAATCTTGTAACTGACAAACCGGGACGTTTCTCTTAGAACAAAGATGTTACACATATTCTTCTTCTTCTGCGTTCATCCGGATTTTTTTTCTTCGGATGTGACTGCGTTGTGCCTGTTTACATCAGAGCTGCGTTCTTGCGCCGTTAGGCCGACACATCCGACTTCTGCGGGCATTTGTTGACCGGGTTAACCTTCCCGGGGTGTTACACATATGAATATTGTCACACATCATCAATAGCATATCAACTATCGTAGGTGTTCATGTCTCTCTGTAGATCTCTTAAATTCACTATTACCGTTTCAAGTAACGTAGGCATTCGTGTCTCTCCATATATCTCTGCTCTTTCATCATTATCATGTCAACTATAGTAGGCATTCATGTCTCTCCACAGATCTCTGCTCTTTCATCATTATCCATGTCAACTATAGTAGGTATTCATGTCTCTCCACAGATCTCTGCTCTTTCATCATTATCATGTCAACTATAGTAGACGTTCATGTCTCTCCACATATCTCTGCTCTTTCATCATTATCATGTCAACTATAGTAGGCATTCATGTCTCTCCACAGATCTCTGCTCTTTCATCATTATCATGTCAACTATAGTAGGTATTCATGTCTCTCCACAGATCTCTGCTCTTTCATCATTATCATGTCAACTATAGTAGACGTTCCTGTCTCTCCATATATCTCTGCTCTTTCATCATTATCATGTCAACTATAGTAGGCATTCATGTCTCTCCACAGATCTCTGCTCTTTCATCATTATCATGTCAACTATAGTAGACGTTCATGTCTCTCCACAGATCTCTGCTCTTCTCATTTCATGTCAACTATAGTAGGTATTCATGTCTCTCCACAGATTTTGGTTTTTATCATTACATGTCAACTATAGTAGACGTTCATGTCTCTCCACATATCTCTGCTCTTTCATCATTATCATGTCAACTATAGTAGGCTTTATGTCTTCCCCAGATCTTGCTCTTTAAACATTATCATGTCATCTATAGTAGGCATTCATGGGCTCTCCACAGATCTCTGCTCTTTCCATCATTATCATGTCAACCTATAGTAGACGTTCATGTCTCTCCACATATCTCTGCTCTTTCATCATTATCATGTCAACTATAGTAGACGTTCATGTCTCTCCCACATATCTCTGCTCTTCATCATTATCATGTCAACTATAGTAGGCATTCATGTCTCTCCACATATCTCTGCTCTTTCATCATTATCATGTCAACTATAGTAGGCATCATGTCTCTCCACATATCTCTGCTCTTTCATCATTATCATGTCAACTATAGTAGGCATTCATGTCTCTCCACAGATCTCTGCTCTTTCATCATTATCATGTCAACTATAGTAGGCGTTCATGTCTCTCCACAGATCTCTGCTCTTTCATCATTATCATGTCAACTATAGTAGGCATTCATGTCTCTCCACATATCTCTGCTCTTTCATCATTATCATGTCAACTATAGTAGACGTTCATGTCTCTCCACATATCCTCTGCTCTTTCATCATTATCATGTCAACTATAGTAGGCATTCATGTCTCTCCACATATCTCTGCTCTTTCATCATTATCATGTCAACTATAGTAGACGTTCATGTCTCTCCACAGATCTCTGCTCTTTCATCATTATCATGTCAACTATAGTAGGCATTCATGTCTCTCCACATATCTCTGCTCTTTCATCATTATCATGTCAACTATAGTAGACGTTCATGTCTCTCCACAGATCTCTGCTCTTTCATCATTATCATGTCAACTATAGTAGGCATTCATGTCTCTCCACATATCTCTGCTCTTTCATCATTATCATGTCAACTATAGTAGGCATTCATGTCTCTCCACATATCTCTGCTCTTTCATCATTATCATGTCAACTATAGTAGGCATTCATGTCTCTCCACAGATCTCTGCTCTTTCATCATTATCATGTCAACTATAGTAGACGTTCATGTCTCTCCACATATCTCTGCTCTTTCATCATTATCATGTCAACTATAGTAGGCATTCATGTCTCTCCACATATCTCTGCTCTTTCATCATTATCATGTCAACTATAGTAGGCATTCATGTCTCTCCACAGATCTCTGCTCTTTCATCATTATCATGTCAACTATAGTAGGACGTTCATGTCTCTCCACATATCTCTGCTCTTTCATCATTATCATGTCAACTATAGTAGACGTTCATGTCTCTCCACAGATCTCTGCTCTTTCATCATTATCATGTCAACTATAGTAGGCATTCATGTCTCTCCACAGATCTCTGCTCTTTCATCATTATCATGTCAACTATAGTAGGCATTCATGTCTCTCCACAGATCTCTGCTCTTTCATCATTATCATGTCAACTATAGTAGACGTTCATGTCTCTCCACATATCTCTGCTCTTTCATCATTATCATGTCAACTATAGTAGACGTTCATGTCTCTCCACAGATCTCTGCTCTTTCATCATTATCATGTCAACTATAGTAGGCATTCATGTCTCTCCACAGATCTCTGCTCTTTCATCATTATCATGTCAACTATAGTAGACGTTCATGTCTCTCCACAGATCTCTGCTCTTTCATCATTATCATGTCAACTATAGTAGGCATTCATGTCTCTCCACAGATCTCTGCTCTTTCATCATTATCATGTCAACTATAGTAGACGTTCATGTCTCTCCACATATCTCTGCTCTTTCATCATTATCATGTCAACTATAGTAGGCATTCATGTCTCTCCACAGATCTCTGCTCTTTCATCATTATCATGTCAACTATAGTAGGTATTCATGTCTCTCCACAGATCTCTGCTCTTTCATCATTATCATGTCAACTATAGTTAGCATTCATGTCTCTCCACAGATCTCTGCTCTTTCATCATTATCATGTCAACTATAGTAGGCATTCATGTCTCTCCACATATCTCTGCTCTTTCATCATTATCATGTCAACTATAGTAGACGTTCATGTCTCTCCACATATCTCTGCTCTTTCATCATTATCATGTCAACTATAGTAGACGTTCATGTCTCTCCACAGATCTCTGCTCTTTCATCATTATCATGTCAACTATAGTAGACGTTCATGTCTCTCCACATATCTCTGCTCTTTCATCATTATCATGTCAACTATAGTAGGCATTCATGTCTCTCCACAGATCTCTGCTCTTTCATCATTATCATGTCAACTATAGTAGGCATTCATGTCTCTCCACAGATCTCTGCTCTTTCATCATTATCATGTCAACTATAGTAGGCATTCATGTCTCTCCACAGATCTCTGCTCTTTCATCATTATCATGTCAACTATAGTAGGCATTCATGTCTCTCCACATATCTCTGCTCTTTCATCATTATCATGTCAACTATAGTAGGCATTCATGTCTCTCCACAGATCTCTGCTCTTTCATCATTATCATGTCAACTATAGTAGACGTTCATGTCTCTCCACATATCTCTGCTCTTTCATCATTATCATGTCAACTATAGTAGACGTTCATGTCTCTCCACAGATCTCTGCTCTTTCATCATTATCATGTCAACTATAGTAGGCATTCATGTCTCTCCACAGATCTCTGCTCTTTCATCATTATCATGTCAACTATAGTAGGCATTCATGTCTCTCCACAGATCTCTGCTCTTTCATCATTATCATGTCAACTATAGTAGGCATTCATGTCTCTCCACAGATCTCTGCTCTTTCATCATTATCATGTCAACTATAGTAGGCATTCATGTCTCTCCACATATCTCTGCTCTTTCATCATTATCATGTCAACTATAGTAGGCATTCATGTCTCTCCACAGATCTCTGCTCTTTCATCATTATCATGTCAACTATAGTAGGCATTCATGTCTCTCCACATATCTCTGCTCTTTCATCATTATCATGTCAACTATAGTAGGCATTCATGTCTCTCCACATATCTCTGCTCTTTCATCATTATCATGTCAACTATAGTAGGACGTTCATGTCTCTCCACATATCTCTGCTCTTTCATCATTATCATGTCAACTATAGTAGACGTTCATGTCTCTCCACAGATCTCTGCTCTTTCATCATTATCATGTCAACTATAGTAGACGTTCATGTCTCTCCACATATCTCTGCTCTTTCATCATTATCATGTCAACTATAGTAGGCATTCATGTCTCTCCACAGATCTCTGCTCTTTCATCATTATCATGTCAACTATAGTAGACGTTCATGTCTCTCCACAGATCTCTGCTCTTTCATCATTATCATGTCAACTATAGTAGGCATTCATGTCTCTCCACAGATATCTGCTCTTTCATCATTATCATGTCAACTATAGTAGGCATTCATGTCTCTCCACAGATCTCTGCTCTTTCATCATTATCATGTCAACTATAGTTAGCATTCATGTCTCTCCACAGATCTCTGCTCTTTCATCATTATCATGTCAACTATAGTAGGCATTCATGTCTCTCCACAGATCTCTGCTCTTTCATCATTATCATGTCAACTATAGTAGGCATTCATGTCTCTCCACAGATCTCTGCTCTTTCATCATTATCATGTCAACTATAGTAGACGTTCATGTCTCTCCACAGATATCTGCTCTTTCATCATTATCATGTCAACTATAGTAGGCATTCATGTCTCTCCACAGATCTCTGCTCTTTCATCATTATCATGTCAACTATAGTTAGCATTCATGTCTCTCCACAGATCTCTGCTCTTTCATCATTATCATGTCAACTATAGTAGGCATTCATGTCTCTCCACAGATCTCTGCTCTTTCATCATTATCATGTCAACTATAGTAGACGTTCATGTCTCTCCACAGATCTCTGCTCTTTCATCATTATCATGTCAACTATAGTAGGCATTCATGTCTCTCCACAGATCTCTGCTCTTTCATCATTATCATGTCAACTATAGTAGGCATTCATGTCTCTCCACAGATCTCTGCTCTTTCATCATTATCATGTCAAACTATAGTAGACGTTCATGTCTCTCCACATATCTCTGCTCTTTCATCATTATCATGTCAACTATAGTAGGCATTCATGTCTCTCCACAGATCTCTGCTCTTTCATCATTATCATGTCAACTATAGTAGACATTCATGTCTCTCCACAGATCTCGCTCTTTCATCATTATCATGTCAACTATAGTAGGCATTCATGTCTCTCCACAGATTCTCTGCTCTTTTCATCATTATCATGTCAACTATAGTAGGCATTTCATGTCTCTCCACATATCTCTGCTCTTTCATCATTATCATGTCAACTATAGTAGGCATTCATGTCTCTCTCAACAGATCTCTGCTCTTTCATCATTATCATGTCAACTATAGTAGGCATTCATGTCTCTCCACAGATCTCTGCTCTTTCATCATTATCATGTCAACTATATTAGAGATTCATGTCTCTCCACAGATCTCTGCTCTTTCATCATTATCATGTCAACTATAGTAGGACGTTCATGTCTCTCCACAGATCTCTGCTCTTTCATCATTATCATGTCAACTATAGTAGGACGTTCATGTCTCTCCACATATCTCTGCTCGTTTCATCATTATCATGTCAACTATAGTAGACATTCATGTCTCTCCACAGATCTCTGCTCTTTCATCATTATCATGTCAACTATAGTAGCGTTCATGTCTCTCCACATATCTCTGCTCTTTCATCATTATCATGTCAACTATAGTAGACGTTCATGTCTCTCCACATATCTCTGCTCTTTCATCATTATCATGTCAACTATAGTAGACATTCATGTCTCTCCACATATCTCTGCTCTTTCATCATTATCATGTCAACTATAGTAGACGTTCATGTCTCTCCACATATCTCTGCTCTTTCATCATTATCATGTCAACTATAGTAGACGTTCATGTCTCTCCACATATCTCTGCTCTTTCATCATTATCATGTCAACTATAGTAGACATTCATGTCTCTCCACATATCTCTGCTCTTCATCATTATCATGTCAACTATAGTAGACGTTCATGTCTCTCCACATATCTCTGCTCTTTCATCATTATCATGTCAACTATAGTAGACGTTCATGTCTCTCCACATATCTCTGCTCTTTCATCATTATCATGTCAACTATAGTAGACGTTCATGTCTCTCCACAGATCTCTGCTCTTTGTGTTCTTGATCAGCTCATGGCGTTCACGTCTCTCCTCTTATTACATGACCACACAACGTTGTTTGTCTCTTTCTTAAAGTTGTAAATAACAGTGTACTTTCATTAGACTTTTTCAAGCAATCGTTGTTAGTTATTCTATCAATCGACGGTATTTGCAACATTCGTCTCAGGAACCACTCTTCGTTGCTTCCAAGCTCTTCCTAATTTCAAAACAATGCATTTCCTTAATGAATGTAAACAAAGAAGCCATAAACAATATCTTGAGCGATTTATTGCCTGGCATATTTTGCTGCATATCGTCAGGTGTCTAGTGCACAAATCTTCCTAATTTGATCATTCACGCTGCAAGATTCACCGCCATTCATAAAATCTGATTCTATTTAATATGTCAGTTCTCTCTTTTTTATTTTAACATTCAATGTTAGTGACGTTTTAGATAAGATATTTTTCAATTTTTTAAATGCAGGTTTTGCTTAAAAATCCTACATTTATTCTCTGCACAAGTTTAACTGTTCTACTATCTGAAAATTGAAGCATTGGTTTAGTTAAATCTTTCATTTGACAAGAGAGAAAAAAAAAACGGGACAATTTGGATTGCCAAAAGCAATTTTTGGCACAGCTAATTATTTCATTTTAAAACAAACAAAAAAACAATAACCAGGACGTCTGGCAAACCTACAGGCAGAAAAGGAAGATTAAAATGGTGTGACAGAATCAATAATGTGGAGCTCACGGAGAGAACTAAACAGAGACCAATGAATTAAGAGGGCAAGAAAAGCTGGGTAGAAAACCTGATGACAGTATAAGTACGCACTCTCTAGTTCAGTGCTTCTCAACCTTTTTTTTTTTTGTTGGCCCATGCACCCCTTCACCATATGTTCAAAATATCCCCCCCCCCCCTCCACCCTTTTCGTATTTCCTCCCTATAAATCTCCCCCCTCCTGCATAGTATACATAAAAATGCAAGCTAAATACTACAAACAAATAAATACTAGAACACGAAATAGATTCTACATAAAACGTGATTTGCAGGTCTATTTAAGATAAAAAACGAATTTCAGAAAGCAGCGAGAAGTACAGAACCGTAAAGTATGGAGGGAAAACAGTATCAAGTAATTGGTTCTTGTATAAACGCGATCTTGAAATAATCTTAATTCCCCCCCCCCCCCCCCCTTTGGAAACCCTAAAATCCCCATTCTCCCCCCCCCCCTTTAAAAACCTCTGCCTAGTCCATAAATCTCGGGCCGACGAATAGAAGACCTAAAACATAAGGAGACGAGAATTAGAGACATAAATAATATGGGGAAAAAACAGAGGGAATTGAACGAGATAGCAAAGGATAGGATGGCATGTCGCGTATTGGTTACCGACCTATACTTCAATGGGGATAATAATAATAATAATAATAATAATAATAATAATAAAAGAAGAAGAAGAAGAAAAAGAAGAAAAGAAGAAGAAGAAGAAGAAGAAGAAGAAGAAGAAGAAGAAGAAGAAGAAGAAGAAGAAGAAGAAGAAAAAAAAATTGGACGAGGCAACGAAATATGTACTAAACTATTGTGTCTGATCTTCTCTCAAGGTCTGAATTATATTATTGGGGAAGAGTACCATGTGTACTTGTTTTGTATTTTTCTGAATTAATCAATCAGGTGTCGTCTCCTCAAAGTAGGGTTGGGTGTAGTGGATCTCCAACGCTGTCTGTCTCTCGCCAAGATTTATAACCTGTCAGACTGCTTTTCGTTCATCTCTTGATTGTTCCTTCCGCCTATTCTTGTCTTCTACCTTTTGCTGGTTTTTTTGCCACCCTACTTTCAGTATGCTTTTTATAAGAGCCTTTTAGTTAGTTAGTTAGTTAGTTAGTTATTAGTTAGTTAGTTATTTTAGCTAGTTAGTTAGTTGTTAGTTAGTTAGTTATTATTATTTAGTTAGTTATTTTAGTTATTTAGAAGTCACGGTTCCAACTCACAGCAACGGGTCGTCCCATTATGCCCCGTCCTGTCCAGTGAATATCAATAAAACGTTCCCACTGCCCAATGTAAAAATGGAAAAGAAAGGAGTCTCGACAAAAACAGCCCGCACAGATACACTGTGCATAATGCCGACGCCAGAAGTCACACAATAGTCCCCCACGAAACATCCAGTTTATCTCTGAGGGAAACGGCAATATTTTCCCATTGGAGTTTCCTGATTTCACCCACACAGTCCACGAAAATACAGTTCATCGTCGATGGCAGTGGCAGTCAACCAGAAGCCCAGCAGCCACGCATTTCTGCATAAGGGAAAAACCGGTCAACTCTGGGACATAGCAGCGCCATCGCTCCGAACATGCAGTCACGTTCCAAAAAACCTCGGGCAGATTCAAAAGCATTTCACACGAAACTCACAGCTCACAGTGTCGCCCCCACCACTCAGTAGCAGGGCGACGGAACCATCAAGCCTCTTAGTCGCCTTTACGACTGCATGGTAGGCTACAGTCTTATTATTCTGAATATGGTATATAAATAATGTATTCTGCATCTTAAGAAACCTAACCAACATATTAATATACATTCACAAACTTCTTCTTCTTCTGCGTTCATCCGGATTTTTTTTCGGATGTGACTGCGTTGTGTCTGTTTACAGCAGAGCTGCGTTCTTGCGCCGTTAGGCCGACACATCCGACGTCTGCGGGCATTTGTTGACCGGATTAACCTTCCCGGGCATTCACAAACTGAGAACAGCAACAACAAAAAAAGATAAGCAATCATATGCAAAATACGGTTTGAAAGAGCCATTCTGAATAAACATGTCAGGTTATAACAACCTGTCGGATTGTAATTTAAACATATGATTGCAAATACCTACCAAGATACCAATCTGTGATATAAATAAGTTAAAGAAATATTTAAAGTATTAATAATAATTATTAAATTTTAACACTTAAAGTTGTATTTTGACAACAATATATTATTAAGTGTTAAAATTTATATTTGGCTGGCGGAAACCCGGGAGTTAATACTTTTAATGGAGGATGCGCAGAGGCCTGGCAGCCGAAGGAAAAAAGGGGGGGGGGAAGGGAAAAACCCCCCCGGG
>JACEFZ010015036.1:0-68844 GCA_014155875.1 Cepaea nemoralis
TCTGGGACCCCCAAACTTTTTTGGCGGGCCTTGGGATATTCCTCCATACCACCATCTCAATCCATCCAGCATCATTTCTCTTGGTCTGCCTCTGCCTCTCTTCCCCTCGATCTTTCCAATTGTAACGATGTTCTCCAATGCTTCTCTTCTCATTACATGACCAAAGAAAGCTTTTTGTCTCTTTCTTAATCTTGTATATAATGTTCTAGTTTTATTAGCCTCTTTCTGGCAATCGTTGTTAGTTACTCCGGCAGTCCAAGGAATTCGCAAAATTCACCCCAGGAACCACACCCCTGTTGTTTCCAAGCTCTTCCTAATGTGTTCATTTACATACCAAAATTCACCGGCATATAGGAAAACATGTTCTATATAGCATTTCAGCACTCTATTTCTTAGATTAAATTATAGTGACTTATTGCTTAAGATACCTTTCATTTTATGAAATGCAGCTTTTGCTTGACGTATTCTATTCTTAATTGCCGTTGTGCATCTTCAATCTGATGTTATAATTGCACCTAGGTATTTTTAATTATCCACATGGTTAAGACAGGAGACAAGTTCCAATGTGGAAATTATAGAGGAATATCACTACTGTCCACAAGCTATAAGATACTATCCGCAGTATTACTAAATAGACTAAAACCATATTCAGAAGACATATTTGGTGACTACCAGGCGGGTTTTAGACAAAACAGATCAACAATAGATCAGATATTTATCTTACGACAAATAGACGAGAAACATTGGGAATATAAAAGAGATCTCCATAACATTTTTGTGGATTTTAAAAAGGCTTATGATAGTGTCCATAGGAATAGTCTATGGAATGCTATGCAGGAATTTGGAATACCAAGGAAGTTAATCAACATGACCAGACTATGCATGGAAGATACTTATAATATAGTAACATATAAAGGCAAGAAATCAGACCCCTTCCAAATAACATCTGGCTTGAAACAGGGTGATGCACTATCGCCGCTACTCTTCAATCTGGCTCTAGAGAAAGTTGTAAGGAAGATAAAGGAGGAATGTGATATTGGAGGAACATCCAAGCTGCTTGGTTATGCAGATGATATAGATATTATAGGGCAAAGTGAACAAAAGACATTGGAAATATTGACTCACTTAAAGGAAAAAGCCCAACAGATGGGGCTGGTTATCAACCAAGATAAGACAGAATATATGGTAATTTCAAGAGACGGAATGGCTAAAAACTCTGGCCACATACAAATAGATAATATGACCATTAAAAGAACGGAAAAATACAAATACCTGGGTACAATCTTCAACTGCTCCAACATCATAAGGGAAGAAATACAAACTAGAATCAACTCTGGAAATAAGATATACTATGCACTACAACATCTACTAAAATCAAAGGCGCTATCTCGTAACACCAAAATCACAATATACAAAACACTGATCAGACCAGTTGTGCTGTATGGCTCTGAAACCTGGAGTACAACGAAAGGAGACGAAGCCTTGTTACAAACCTTTGAGAACAAAATTTTAAGACGCATCTTTGGACCCATTAGGGATACACAAAGTGGAGAGTGGAAAAGAAGAAGTAACAAAGACATTTATGATCTGTTTAAGTCCCCGCTAATCACTGGTATCATGAAGGCTAATAGACTACAATGGCTGGGGCATATAGAAAGAATGGAAGATAATAGGGAAACAAAACTCGCTTACACTCAGGAAATAAATGACCGTAGACCCCGAGGTAGACCAAGAAGACGGTGGAGAGATAATACATGTACAGACCTACAAGCACTTGGAATCAACGACTGGCAAGAGAAGGTCCACCAGAGAGACGAATGGAGACGGATTGTATTTGCAGCAAAGAACCTCAATGGCTCGGAAAGCTGAAGAAGAAGAAGAAGAAGAAGAAGAAGAAGAAGAAGAAGAAGAAGAAGAAGAAGAAGAAGAAGAAGAAGAAGAAGAAGAAGAAGAAGAAGAAGAAGAAGAAGAAGACATGGTTAAGAATGTTCCCTTCTATTTCCATTTCACATGTTGGTATAATATATTTTATAAAAATATTTAAATAGTATAATGTATTGTTACATATAAATAAATAAATGGTATCATATATTGTAAAATAAAAGAGGATAAATACTAGAATATAGGGTGTATGTTTAATGACAGTGCAGTGTTTGAAAAGTCAGGTCTTAGTCAGATATGCTGAGCTACCGTAATGACAGCTGACGGCGCTACCTGCTTTCTGTTAGCGACAAATTTTGGTCGGCGCTTATCAAACCCGACACCCCACATTGTGCCAACGGCTTCGGGTGGAAGAGTGCAATTGTCAGGGTATAAGCATTATCCTGGTGCGAGGAAATGCAACCTAAAGACAAAATCTCATGGCAGGGCAGACCAGGCCCTAAGCCTTGATTGGCAGCTGGTCTAGGATCTAAGCTCCGATAGCCGGACAGTTAGAGCATTGCTTTGCTGATCCGGCAGCTTCTGCAGCTTGTCTTGTTCCAGATGTAATGCTGTTATCTTTTCTATGGCGTGAACTAGACAGGTAGAGAGAGAGAGAGAGAGAGAGAGAGAGAGAGAGAGACAGAGAGAGAGAGAGAGAGAGAGAGAGAGAGAGAGAGGGGGGGGGGGTCATGCTGCATGGGCAACACATGGTCTCTATATTTTAGCCCAGGCTTTGTGCTATGGAGAGGTATAACTCCATCCCTGGTCTTAACAGGTCTCGAAATCAAAGCGAGAGGTAGCAGGGTTATAAATAATTGTCAGTTGGCGTAGACATGGGGCGACATGGTTTGCCTCTGGCGGTGGGAGACACCTACAGGTGTCACTGATCAGCTGCCGTCAGCCTCAAGCTGGGCAGCCCCCGGCCAATTCAGCCCCCGACCAATTGGGTGCTGATCCGCCATAGTCTTGCCTGCTGCTAGGACAAAATCTGAATCTCAGGCTGTTAAACCAATGCACCTGGTATTGATAAAAAGAAAATAGAAACCTCAAACTACGGCTTGCAGCTTCGAACGTAAGAACCATGTGTCCAGGATTTTCCACTGACCTGACGAATATTGACGATGTGAGAAAAACGGCTGTGATTGATCCCGAACTCAATCGTCTTACCATTGATATTGCTGGCCTGCAGGAGACTCGCCTCGCCGATGGAGGGTCACTCAGGGAAAACAATTACACTTGGTTTTTGTTGAAAGGATAGAGAGCAGACAGAAAAAAAGGCAACATGGTGTGGGCTTTGCAGTGAAGAATTCGCTACTGGGAATGATTGAAATTCCAGCTGGAGATAATGAAAATCTTTTATCCCTGCGCTTGGCAACCTCTTGTGGTTTTGCCACCATTATCACTGCATATGCACCGACATTCACTTCCCCTGATGATATGAAGGATTCGTTCTATGAGGAGTTAGACTTCCGTGATCAAGGCAATTCCAAAATCCGAATACATTTATATGCTCGGTGATTTCAATGCTCGTGTGATCAAGGATTCAAGTTGATGGCCAGTGTGCCTTGGAAATTAAAACATCGGTCGCATGAATGAAAATGGGCAAAGGCTGCTTGAGCATTGCACCAGAAATGACCTATGTATTACATCTCCTTTTTTAAAACAAAAGAGTTGCATAAGGTCGCATCTAAACATCCAAGATCCGGCCATTGGCATCAGATGGACTTCATTATCACACGAAGACAACACCTGAACGAAATATTATTAACTCGAAGTTACCACAGTGCTGACTGTGATACGGATCATTCTTTGTTGTAGCAAGAGTTAGACTGAGACCAAAGAGAATCTACACGGCTATACACAAATCTAGCCCCAGGATTAATATTATTAACACCCACGATCCTGATAAGTGCTTTGTGTTCCAAGGGCAACTTGAAGACGCTTTCACTGATACATCAGAAAATTGTACAGTAAGTGAAAAGTGGGGTGAACTTAAGGAAACTCTTTATAAAACAGCGGTAAGGGTTTACGGCACTATGGATCATGAGAGACTGGACTGGTTTGTGGCATGCAGTCAGACACTGCAGCCCTTGATTGATATAAAGAAGATAGCTCTCTTAAGAAACAAGGAAAGAACAACGCGTAACACTCTGAGTGAGCTGAAGCAAGCTAAGAAGGATGTGCAAAAGGCTGCCAGGCAGTGTGCAAGTGACTATTGGATCAAGTTATGTGAGTCCATTGAAAATGCAAGTGATAAGCGAAACATCAGAAGCATGTATGAAGGGATAAAGAAAGCCTGTGGTCCAATAGTCAAAAGAAGTGCACCACTGAAAACCTTGACTGGAGAAATCATCACTGATAAGAAACGGCAGATGGATAGATGGGTAGAATATTATTTGGAGCTTTACTCAAGTGAGACCAAACAAGTGGATGATGCCCTCAACGCCATAGAGGCCCTACTAACTCTTGACCACCTGGAATTACTTCCCACCATAACATAAGTTAAGTGTGCTATAAATGAAATTGCATCTGGCAAGGCCCCAGGTAAGGATGGGATTCCAGTAGAGGTTATCAGGCGTGGGCAAGAAACACTCACTCTACAGATCCACCAGCTAATAGAGCTATGCTGGCGAGAAGGACAAGTCCCACAGAATTTCAAAGATTCAAGCATCGTAACACTGTACTAGAATAAGGGCGATCGGAGCGACGGTAACAACTATATGGATATGTCACTTCTGTGTATTGTTGAGAAAGTATTTGCCAGAATTCTTCTGCGCAGACTTCAAGCCCTAGGAGATAAAATCTACCCCGAATCACAGTGTGGCTTTCAACTGAACTGGTCTACCATTGATGTGATATTCTCATTGCGACAAATGCAAGAAAAATGCCGTGAACAGAATCAATCACTGTTTATTGCCTTCACCGACCTCACAAAGACATTTGATTTGGTCAGTCGTGAGGGTAGTTCAAGGCACTAAAGAAGATTGGCTGCCCACCAACTCTTCTGTCCATTGTGGAATCGTTCCATACAGGCATGAAGGGTATAATCAAGTTTGATGGTGCAACTTCAGAAGAGTTTGAAATCAAGAGTGGAGTTAAGCAAGGTTGTGTACTATCCCCCACCCTCTTTGGGATATACTTTTCACTTCTACTGAAATATGCCATTCGTGAGCAGGATGGTGGTATATTCATTCACTCACGCTCAGATGGCGGCCTCTACAATGCTCAGAGACTGAAGGCCAAGACCAAACTTAGGAGGGAACTTATCAGAGAGTTGCATTTTGCAGATGATGCTGCAATTACGATCCACTCTGAGGAAGAATTACAACGTCTACTATCTGCATTCTCCAATGTTTGTTCTGAATTTGGTTTAACAATTAGCAAAAAGAATACACACATTATGTCACAAGGTGCACATGGGGTACCAATCAATCTTTATTGACGACGCCGAACTAGAGATAGTAGACCATTTTACATATCTAGGATCAGACGTAAATAGCAAATTATCCCTAGATCAGGAAATCAACATCCGGATTGGTAAGGCAGCATCAACAATGAACAGGTTGGCACAAAGAGTCTGGGAGAACAGGAATCTTACTGCCAAAAACAAAAGTTCCTTGTCTATCAAGTCTGTGTCCTTAGTACTCTTCTTTATGGCAGTGAAACCTGGATAACTTACTCACACCAAGAGAAACGTTTAAGCAGCTTTCATATGCGGTGTCTGCTAAGAATATTTGGTATTAAGTGGCAAGACAAAATCACAAATACTGAAGTATTGGAAAGATCAGGTTGTGTGACGGTATATTCCATGCTCAGTCTTCGTAGACTTAGATGGATAGGACACGTCAGGAGGATGGATGATAGTAGAATACCAAAGGACATCTTTATTGGTGAATTACAGATGGGTAAGAGATCTCAGGGTCGGCCTCTACTACGATACAAAGATGTGTATAAGCGGGACATGTCTGATACAGGCATTGATAATGCACATTGGGCAGCAAGTCGCCGCTGAACGTGTTGCCATAAAAACTGTCATTTACTGCTAATATTGTACCTTGCAGTGTATAGCAGAGGGGTCTTTGAGCCTGAGGAATTAAGGCCGCGTGGCTAGTGCAGTCGCCGCGAACTGTGCAGGTTAGGATTTTCTTTTTGCCCCCGACAGAAAAAACATCCCACACTCTTACCGAGAGGTCGAACCCGGGTTTCCCGAAGGAGAGTCCGGCGTTCTAGCCACTCGGCCAGCCGCTCCTCATAACGTGTTGCTGAACGTGTTGCATGGAGGGCAAATATCAGAAATGGAATAAAGACAAAGGAGAAAATTATTGCAGATAAGTCACACACCGAGCGTGCGAGACGTTAGATGGTGCGTGATGGTGGAAATGACCATGTGTTCATATGCATCCGCTGTGGACAAACATCTACAGCGCGAATTGGCCTTATGAGTCACATTCGCCATCGCCATGGGTTGTAGTTATTAAGCCTTTGTGAAGCAAAACGTAACAAATTATCGTCTATCAAGACAGCAAGGTGCCAATGCAGTGTTTGAAAATATTGCCGGTGCACGTTTTGTATTCACCCTCTGTAAAGTTCATGCAACATAATAGGTAAATACAAAACTTGGACCGGCAATATTTTCACACACTGCACAGTCATTAAAAAATACACCCTGGATATTTTTAAACATAAACGTATAAATACCATATTATTAAATATAATTAAATAAATTGCATAATATATTATGAATATTCAAACGGATAAATATTGTAATATATTGTTAAACATAAATAACTGTCATCTACTGCCCATAATACCTTGCGGTGTAGGGCAGCAGGGTCTTGAGCCTGAGGAATTAAGGTCGCCTGACCAGTGCAGTCGAGGCGAACTGTGCAGGTTAGGGTTGTCTGTCCCCGACAGAAAACAATCCACATCTTACCGAGGATTCGAGCCTGGGTCTCCCGAAGGAGAAACCGGCGTTCTTAGCCATTCGGCCAGCCGCTCCTTAAACATAAATAATTAAATAGTATAATATATTGTTAAATATAAATAATTAAAATAAAAAAAGTATTATATTATTTAGTATAAACGTATAAAAAGTATAATATATTGATCCATATAAAACTTTGACACGCACGCACTCACAGACACACACACACTATGAACATAACAAAAACAAGCACGCATTAACTCTTAAAGTATGAGAGACCAATATTTGTGGCCTATATTTCCAAGCATTCTTGATCGGGTAAATTCTATCCACCTCTTTGTTTCGCTATTTACAGATTATGAATTTTATAATTTCCCTTTATAACCGCTGGCTCTGTGTCGAATGTGTTACGGACGCAGTTCGTAATCCCGCATACCCGCGCCCGAAAAACAGCTGTGGACGATTTGGTAGCAGACCGCCTTGCGTTGGTTTTTTACGAATGGGATGGGTGCCGGTCGCCAGAAAGCATTGGCAAACTACTAAGCTTAACCTTGGCAAGAAATCACAACAGCAAAAAAATGCTGGTGTTGACTGCGACGTCCTGTGAAGGATATGCAACTAACATTAACTAATCCCTTTATAACCACTTGTAATATCAGTGTTTTTTTTTTTATGTTGCATGTTCTTTGCAGATTTATCCTATAAGGAAGTTTTACCTCCAATAGTTTGCCATTGCTATGTGAACAAGAAATCAATATTAAACATTGTCCAACTGGCCATTGTAGGGAATGAACTGTATAGTTTTGAAAACTATGGAATTAACTCTTGGTGTTTGACAGAACAATAACACTCAGAAAAAAATTCTGCTCCAATCTATCATGTCCCTTAAGAGTTAAACAAATGAAGAAATTACACAAAATGGAAATAGCAATGTCATCTCGTGCAGCTGTGTTCCTCATGTGGATATACGTGACTACGGAGAAAATGGCGATGTGTGTATGTATGGATGTATGTGGGTCAGTTCTTTATGCGTTCGCGAACGGTCCATCCGATTGAGATGAAATTTTCTACACGTCTTCTTCTCATTCCAGTGCAACCAACTGTCATAGTTTTATCTATCAGCTTTTAGCTATTACCTTACTAAAATTTAATTTTGTAACTACATGACTGAACATAAGAAAATATAAAACAAGGGACATAACTTTTAGTAGCATTGTTATATCTTAAGTTAAGTCTCCTGGCTATAGATAGATCTATGTTTTTTACGGGAACGGGCCGAACATAGATAGATAGATAGATAGATAGATAGATAGATAGATAGATAGATAGATAGATATATCCTCGCCAGGGCCTGGGCGAAGCCGGGCCGGGTCAGCTAGTGTATATATATATATATATATATATATATATATATATATATATATATATATATATATATATATATATATATATGCCGGCTCCATGGCCGAGGGGTTAGCAGCTTTCTCCGCTAACCCCGAATACTCTCGTCACGTGACGCGACGAGAATTAGCAGTGGTTCGAATCGCAAAAGTGACTTATGAGAGTATGGAGCCGGTCGCTCAGAAAGTCGTGGCGTGCTGATGAGCGTAATCTAGCCTAGGAATCAACATACAGCTGAAAGATGCTGGTGTTGACCGCAATATCCTGAAACAGGATGGAAACGCGGGGAAAAAAAAAAAAATATATATATATATATATATATATATATATATATATATATATATATATAGCGCATATCACCGTCTCTTGTTTTTCTTTAGCCAAGCCAACGTATGACCCTTGTCAAGATCTAGTGCTATTTTAGATTTTGAGCATGAAGAAAAACACAACTCTATGTTCTGACTCCCTATTTGTAACCCATTTTGTGCGGAAAGATAATAATAGTAATAATATATTGTCAAATGTGATCTCCTATTTAAACAGAAACGCGGTATATCGCCATGCTAAGGTCATCGTGGCATTTGTTTCGTTTCGGGATATCTTTCACAATTTTAATCATTTGATTCATTTGATTATGCACCATGTTTGAACCAACCCTACTTTTTCTTTGGCACTGAATCAGTGTGAATGCAGATGACACAGTATTGGTGGCGGATAGTGCAACAGACCTACAACAATTGTTGGACATTGTAGTATCAGAGAGTGCACAGAAAGGACTCTCCTTGAATATCAAGAAAACAGTAACAATGGTGATATCAAAGAAAATGGGGACACCAAAATGTGCATAGAAATAGAAGGGGAAATTCTCAACCAAGTGAATAATTTTAAATACCTAGGGGTACTTATAACAGCGGATGGAAGATGTACAACAGAGATTAAGAGCAGAATAGGGCAGGCAAAAGCCGCATTTCAGAAAATGAAGAGTATCTTATGCAATAAGTCGCTATCAGTGAATGTAAGAAAGAGAGTGCTAACATGCTATATAGAACCAGTTTTGCTATATCGCAGCGAATCTTGGAATGTAAATGAACAAATTAGGAAGAACTTAGAAGCAACAGAGATGTGGTTTTTAAGACGAATGTTGCGAATTCCATGGACTACAAGAGTAACTAACAACGATTGCATGAAAGAGGCTAATGAAACTAGAACATTATATACAACAATAAGAAAGAGACAAACAGCTTTCTTTGGTCATGTGATGAGAAGAGAGGCATTGGAGAACATCGTGACAACTAGAAAGATCGAGGGGAAGAGAGGGAGAGGCAGAGGCAGACCACGAGAAATGATGCTGGACGGACTGAGACGGTGGCATGGAGGAATATCATCAGCAGAGTTGATCCAGAACACCAAAGACCAAGATTTGTGGAGAGCCATGAACGCCTACGCCAGCCGGCACGGCACTTGATGATGATGATGACTGAATCAGTTAATCATGTTTTAAAGTTATCCCTCAGACTTTTATGACTCTACCTAGGGCGAGTCGTGGTCTAGCGGTTAATGTGCCCATCTCAGAATTACAAGACTGTACATAGGGCGAGTCGTGGCTCAGAGGTTGAGGTGCGCGCCTCAGACTTATAATACTGTACTTAAGGAGAGGCTTGGTTCAGAGGTTAATGAGCTCGCCTCAGATTCACAAAGTACCGGGTTCGGTCGCCGCCAGGAGCTGGGTATTTTTCCAAGAGCCTTTGGTACGTAATGAAGTCACATTAATCTCTTGAGGAGTGAGATGGGATATCCAGTCTTCTCGGGTAGGGTCGAAATACTGGAGGTTTACGTTAAAGTTGTGCACGTTAAAATGTCTCACGGCAGTGGAGATTGCAAATAGTAGGAAGTAAAGCCTGGCAGAATTATTAGGGAGGTGAGGGGGTGGATGACATATCCAAAGGGTGAATAGAGCTGGATATCTTGGATGAAATTTATCCAGAGAAAGCGAACCTTAAACAGATGCATGCTGATGCTGAACACGCTGACCTTTGTGATGCAAAACCTGGTGTGACGCACTCATCTCGAAGGAGGAATGAAGAAGAGGATTGTAGCTGATACGGCAGGGAAGTGAACCAGGACGTCCACGCCAATAGACTAATGGGCAACCGTTTTACAACATAGAAAGATAGACTGCGTAGTAATTGTAAGCAGTCATTAAGTACACAATAAATGACTAGTCTGTGTCACGTGGACTGTCCTGTAATTAATTACCTGGTGACAGGTGTGCTGGCGGATAGACAGCCGACCTATGATGAAATCAAAAAAGCAGAATACTCACGTAAACATGTATAGCTCAGCTAACACGCTTGTCTGTCGATCTGGTGGTCATGTGTTTGAAACTCTGTAGCAGATAATGTTTTATTTTAAATATACCTGGTCTCCCAAGTCGACGCAGTCTAACATTGGTGCTATATATATATATATATATATATATATATATATATATATATATATATATATATATATATATATATATATATATATATATATATACATATCCAGTTAGTTTAAAAGGGTCCTTTATTTGGTGACACTAAATGCTTGGTTGGTTGGCTGGTTGGTTGGTTGGCTGGCTGCTTGGTTTGTTGGTTAGTTAGTTGGTTGGTTTGTTTGTTGGCTGGTTCTTGGGTTTTTTGGTTAGTTGGTTGCGTATTTGTTGGTTAGTTGGCTGCTTGGCTTGTTGGTTTGTTGGTTGCTTGGTTTGTTGTTTTGTTGGCTGGCTGTTCGGTTGCTTGGTTTGATTATTGGTTTGTTGGTTGGTTGCTTGGTGTGATTGATTGTTGGTTGATTGATTGATTGATTGATTGATTTAATGGTTAATTCATTGACTGGTTGCTTGCTTTGTTTCACGATTGGTTGGTTGATTGGTTGCATACTGAGTTTGATGATTTGTTTATTAATTAGTTGGTTTGTTGGCTGGTTGAATGGCAGGCTGATTGATTGGTTTGCTGATTGGTTGCTTGTTTGATTTCATGGTTTGTTGGTTAGGTAATTGGTTGGTTGACTGTTTGATAGGCAGGTGAGTTGGTTGGTTGGCTGGTTGATTAGCTGGTTGACTGACTGTCTGATTGGCTGCTTGGTTGGCTGATTGGTTGGGTGATTGGTTGGGTGATTGGTTGGCTGATTGGTTGGGTGATTGGTTAGCTGATTGGTTTATTGATTGGATAGTTACTTGGTTGAGTGATTGACTGGTTGGCTGTGTGGCTGGTTGGTTGGTTAGCTTGATGGGTGGTTGGCTGGTTAGTTGGATGGTTGATTGATTGGTTGATTAGTCGATTTGTTAGTTGGTTGGCTGGTTGGTAGGTTGGTTGGTTGCGTGGCTGGCTGGCTGGTTATTTGGCTAGTTGAGTTGGTTGGTTAGTAGGTATTTTTGCTTAGTTGGTTGTTTAGTTGGTTGGCTGGTTAGCTGATTGGTTAATTGACTAGTTGGTTGGCTGGTTAGCTGATTGGTTAATTGACTAGTTGGTTGGCTGGTTGATTGGTTGATTGGCTAGTTGCTTGGCAGATTGATTGGTTGGTTGGTCGGCTAGTTCGTTGGCTGGTTGATTGGTTGGTTGTTTGGTTGATTGGTTGGCTGGCTGGCTGCCTGGTTGGTATGTTGGTTAGATAGAAGGCAGAGAAGTAAATACCTGGATGGCTTGGCCACGTGGTATGGTCGAGACAAGAACACTGAGGTGATCCACCACTCTGGTAGGCTTATTGTGAATCCTCAGGAGGACTGCAGGTTGTATCTCTTAAGTCCCACACATTGGCGTTCGGGGCATTCAGTTTGTCTGAGCAGTGAACAGTCAGGTTGGTATAGAGAAGTTTCTCCTGAGCTGGTACCAAAGTAGAATCTCCACGGTGGCTCTGTTGCTGAGCTTTCCTTCCCCACTAAAAGCTCAGAAACCAAGATGGTATGCAAGACCAATATAGAAACTTCAAATCTGCGGAGAGGTAATTTATGATGTACCCAGGTCATGAAAATATTTTCAGAGATGTAGAAGACATAAGAGGAATCATCATTGGGGGACGTACCATCAATAACATTAGATATTCGGATGATACAGCATTGATTGCAGACAATGAGCAGGATCTGCAACATTTAGTAGATGCGTTTGTTGCACACAGTGAACAACTAGGGTTAGAATTAAATTGTAAGAAGACGCAGGTTATGGTAGTCACTAGGAAAAGGCTATACCACAATGTAATATACATGTAAATGGGAATATTCTTAAACAACTGAATCGGCACATTTATCTCGGAAGAGTTATAACATTAGATGGGAGATGCCTTGAGATTATAATAAGAATCGCCATGACGATGGTAGCCTCTTGCAAGATGAAAACATACTGACCAATAAAATGATGTCATTAGCAACGAGAAAACGAGAGGAGCTACATAGAACATATACTTTTGTATGGATATAAAGCGTGGACAATGAGCAGACACGCTGAAAAACATCTGATAGCTGTGGAAATGTGGTTTCTGAGGAAAAAGCAAAGAATGCCAAGGACAGACCAAAAAATAAAAAAAACACAATGACCAAGTCTTACAAGAAGCAGATGAATACCGTAACCTGATTAGAGAAATTAGACGCACTCAGTCAAAAATGTTTTGGCTCGTTATGAGAAGAAATAAGCTGAAGAACTTGGTGACAACTGGCAAGATTGAGGGGAAGATAACAAGGGGAACACAGAGAAGTAACTATCTAGATAGCTTGGTAGTATGGTCGAGATAAGGACACAGAGCTGATCAACGACTCTAGAGATCGTGAGAGATGGCGAAAAATGACCTCCCAAGCTTATCGGTATGGCATGGCACATGATGATGATGGAATCCATCGGCTGTAGCAAATGGTAGGTTCAGAAAGGTGTACCGCGTATAGAGTAGCTATTACACGTATAATGAATTTCTCGGCACAGACTGTTTTAAATATAACTTTGAGAAGTAAAGGATCTTTGAGGCGGAATGGTCTATATGATGTTAGACCTCTGCTTGTGTAGACCGGTCAGCACTCGATGGGTCACGAGGTCAACAACACGTCTGCCGCCTTTACTTCCATAGTACCCATTTTAGGTTGGGTTCGCTCTGGAAGCAAAGTCATTTGTTTTCTTTTTAAAATCTTCGTCTGTAAGGGGATTCAAACACCGGGCCGATATGCAAGCTCTCTTGGCAATATGCCATCTCGGCTTCGGTTTATTATTACAGTAATTAATAAATTACACATATGTTGAAAGACGGAAGGTCAAATGGTTTAGGTATCTCGTTAGAATGCTACATCAAGGAAGATCTGCTACGAGAGCAAGAGGCCGCCAGAGAAGTAAATGAATTTACGACATCAAAGACATTGTACAATTACATGGAATGAAACTATCCAATGCCACACACCGGGCGATGGAACGCCAATTATTCCCCCCCCCCCCCCCTCCCCACGACGTTTGACGGCAAAAGCTGAGGATGATGATGATTAATAATTAATTTAGGTGCAAATATTGGGACCTTGGACCTGCTGGCGTCCTGTGTATGTGGAGTGCGCATCGGGGAGAGGCCTAAGATATACCCTAAGGGAATTCGCTACACAGCTACTATGTATTTTGCTAGTACGATCATCCCGGTTTACACATCTACAGAATGTGGACAGTCATGTTACTGGCGCGTGTTTACCAGTAGCCAGTGGCCACGTCTTCACGCTGACACACTGTCGGAATGTACCTAACATAAGTTAGTTAACACTCTGGGACTGTTGCTTCTATATATCTGGCATTTGTGGCGTTGAATTATAATTAAATACATTTATAAAGGAGTTGTTTATGTTTCTGATCGTGGTGATTCTTTCAATTACAGGATGTTAAACCTTATGAGTTAATTTTGAGTGGAGTGGTGTGTCTAGTTCTAGGTAAACATAGGCGATCGTAGTTAGTATTTATTTGTATTTATATATATATATATATATCGTCGTTAATGAATATAATAGTGGTTATTGAACAAATGTAAGTGTGCTCCAAAAATGAAATGAGTCAACGGACGCTTTGGCAAATCACATGCTGTAAAACATATCGAATAGGACAACATAAGATATGTATGTGTCAAATTGATGTATCGACGATCCCCATCTTGAACAAAGGTCAAAGTTCGCTGTGAAGACATCTACCATGTACGGACAGCAGCGACCTTTAGGTAATCTTGTGTGAATGTGTTTACCGTAATAAAGTACATGTGGGATATTTGTTGGATTGTAGGCGTAATGACATACCAGCTTGCTTAGTTTCGGTGTTGATAATGTGTGCCTCTTCCATGGATCCCGGTAACACACGAAATGAGAAACAATTTATATTTCTTTTATGCCATTACCCTATCCTGGTCAACCCCAAAAAGCTAAGTTATATTAAGGGTCCATCCCCTGGCTCGGATTAATAATCCTGTGAATGTGTCAGCCAGAAATAAGATATTAATTTGAAGGTGATTGTTGTCCAAAGTGGGTAACTACTCAAATGTGCGCCTTTACTTTAAAAAAAAATTCAATGACGTCCTTTAAGAGCTTTTTATAAGAAGGTGTGTATCATTGGTGCGATCTGGCTTCTAAAATTTATGGAATTCGTTTTCTGTATAAAATCTCCTAGAAAAATAACCTTTTAGGGGACATTTATTCAAAACTAATCGGCTCCGTGGCTAAAGGCTTGCGAACGCGGTTCGTGAGCAGGGTACCAGGCGTTCAAAGCTCAACTGCGATCGGTTTGTGCAGCAGACCGTGTCGCGTTGTGTTATAACGTGTTGGTATGGGAGCCGGTCGTTCAGAAAGCAATGGCAAACTACTGAACGTAACACTTGCCTAGTACATCAACAGCAGCTGAAAATGCTGGTGTTGACTGCAACGTCCCGTAAGGGATACGCAACACATTTTTTTATTCAAAACGTAAAGAACCCTTATCAAGCCACGAAGTGGGGGTCAGTATGGCCGATTGGATAAGAACGCTCGCTCTTAAACTTCCGGTTTGCTGATGCCGAAATAGCGGGTTCAACCCCTACACCGGTCAGTTGGCCTACAACGTTGATTTCCCGTCCTTGACTTCGGGATGTAAGTTACAAGAAACTCAGAAGTCGGAGGGGGTTAGCCTAATGGCGAGGGATACTGGTAATATGGAAATTTAAACCGCAAGCTAAAACTAGTCCAGTGCACTGGAAGTAATTAATAGTACGTGTATGGACTACGCTTGAGTTCAATGAGAGCTAACGTAAAGAAGGAGCCATGAATCATACTGGGTATATGTCTCTAGCCATATATTGCTGTTGCCCAATCGGCGCTCAAAGAGCGATGTAGTCCATGTCACACAAGTCACTTTTATTTCCCAGAACATATTTGGTACACTTGTTAGCCTGGGTGGACGTGGGAAACCGAGTCAATTTGTAAAATAATACCTGCCTCGAAAGGGATTTGAACAGAAGACCCGCCAGGTCTAGGCAAGAGTGCTTGATACTGCACTATCGTGGGTTGTAGTTGAACGTTTATGTGATTAGTGCAAATATGGCAATATTCACATCATTGTGGTAAGTTTTTAGTTACATTTATTGTTTGTTTAATTTCACTTTAGTAACTACACACCTTTGCCAACGTTCCTAAGAACACTTCATCAATTATAAATGTAGTACAACTTGCACACGGGACCTACTGGTTTTCGTACCTTTTTCTGTGAAGATGTGGTATCCGATGTCATTTCCCAAGAGATCGAAAAGCCGTGTGATATCGTTAGAAACCAATAGTTCTTCAACATATTCCCAGACCTGTGTTGGGATCCGAATCGGATAGCTCAGAATTTGAGGCGTACACTGTAACAACCACTTAGACAAACCGTGGCGAAGTGTTCAAGCTGTCTAACTCGGGCTCCGAAGATTGTGGGTTCGATTCTGGGCCGCATCCTTCGGTTCACGAGTGCATGTTTTCAAAGAGTCCTGAGGGTCGTCGCTGAAGCTACGGAGTTCGTGCTTTGTGCGACGCTTTCTGTGAAAGAGACTGAGCCATATGGGACAAAAACCCGGTGCAATGAAGTCGACCCGGTCGACTTTTAAGCTACGACTTTCAGTCTCCCAACAATATCCTTGCGTTGTTTTCTCCAACAGAGTTCAACTTCAAGGGAACAAACCCCTCTGACAAACCGCCCCCGGTTCCTGCTCGACATTTCAGCGCCAACAACACTGACGATCTGCCGCCTCCGCTGCCGGAGAGAAAATGTTCCCTGGATTCTGGCATCGATGAAGGTAATTCCACACACACGCACAGAGAGAGAGAGAGAGAGAGAGAGAGAGAGAGAGAGAGAGAGAAGAGAGAGAGAGAGAGAGAGAGAGAGAGAGAGAGAGAGAGAGAGAGAGAGAGAGAGAGAGAGAGAGAGCAAGCAGACAGGCAAATGAGTATGTGGTGCCAGGAATATGGAGTGGGTGGCGCTTCATTGCAAATGTTAAGGAACGCTGTGAAAAATAAAAGTGTCTGATGTATGATATCATGACTGCCAAGAAGTACTTCTCCTTTCTATACATTGGACTGTCCTCCTTAGCATTACTTGGCTTCTATTGTCTAGAGTTACGTTTTCTCAAAACACTGAATTCGAACTCCACAACTTAACTGTTAGAATTGTGATAGAGAACGCTGACAGAATGCTTAAATTTCTAGTTGTGGTTTATTCCAGGCAGCATCACGTGAATTAGATAACCTGCAGGTACTCATACCATCACATAGTCCGTCATCCCTGCTCACACTGCCGTACTCACCATGACTGTAATTAAAGTCAGACATATCGCTTGTCCTATCACATCTACAGTACCTGTAGTCTTCATAGTTCATAACAAGATTCCTAAGTAACAAATTACTCAAGTCAGTGACTTGGAGTGTTGCTTACTGTATGACCTTTCGGTGATTCTTCAACTTAGATATCTTATTTCATTCCCCTGCTTCTGTCTGTGTTCTGTGCTGATCGCATTCATTCCTCAATCTTCTTCCTTCATTCTTCATTTCATTAAGTTCTCTTGATGTTCAGTCATTTTCTCCATTCGCTTCTCAAAGATCCTGTCCTGCTGATAACAGTGTGCCTTCCTTCTTTCATGGCTGTTGTTCTCCGTCTGTTTCTCTATGACGTGTCGTTTCCGTGTGCGTTCACTGTCCGCGCCGCACTTATATCTTTCAAATCTTTCTTGTTGGTTTGCGCCTGTTTGAGACTGTAACAGCCTCAGTAACAGCCTCAGTAACAGCCGCCTTCTGATGGCTGGAGACTAGCAAAGAACGACATGTTGTATTTGAGACAGACTCTAAAATCATCATCATCATCATCATCATCATCATCATCATCATCATCATCATCATCATCATCATCACCATCATCATGTGTCATGCCGAAAGACATGGGCAGTAATGATTCGCCATCTCACTCGGTCACCAGAGTCGTTGATCAGATCAGCGTTCCTGTCTCGGCCATACAACGTGGCCAAGCCTGTCAGAGTCCCAATGCACTGAATAGCCAGTAATAGACAGAGACCGGTTAGTGCAGGATAACAGGGCAAGCAGCCAGGCGTCCTGCACACAGGTCAGGGTCACAGTCACAGAGTGCGGGGAGACCTGGACACACATCAAGCGCCACGGGACTCAAGGGCTGTGAGCAGCCATGAACTGGCAAAACGTACCTGTGTTGAGGCAGACGGGTTTAGGACTTCGAGACGGACAGACATAGCGCAGTGGTTGTGTTTAGTGAGCGTTGTGATATGACAGTAAGACTGACGGTGCGATTGAGTTATGGAGCGAACTATGCTTGAGTTGGGAAGTGTGCGTCGAGAGACAGTGTGAGATCTGTGAGGTGCCAGTATACTTTGTTATATATAATGAACGATTATAAGATTGTTACGATGTTCTGGTAAGAACTGTGTGTTGCCGACGTGTGAGTTTGCACACGTGAATACCATTGTTTAATAAACGATTCGATAATTACAAATGCAGTGCGTCAACAAAGATGTTGACTGTCTACGTCTAATTTCTCTAATGAGTTTACGATTTTAATTTGTTCTTGAAGGATTTGATCATTGGTTTTTCTGTCTAACCATGGTATTCTATGCAGTTTCCTCAGAAAACATATTTCCACAGCCATCGTATGTTATTCAGCCTGTTTGCTCATTGTCCACGCTTCACATCCATATAAAAGCACAGATTATGTGTAACAAGCTATGTATCCAAAGTGGAGCTATCAGACGAAGAAATTCTGAAGCAGCTACAAGAAGAGAATCTTCACATCCGATTCTTGAAGGCGGAGCGGCTCCCCACCCACTCCAAGATACCTACAACCTTGGCAGTAGTGACGACGGAGGGCAGCAAAATGACGACCACAGTATCAATCAACAAGAAAATACAACAGACAGAGAGATTAATCCCAAGGATCAATCAATGTTCCAGATGTCAGAGGGCCGGCCACAGCAGAGCAACATACCGCAGTAAGACGGAAATCTGCGGTACTGCGCCGATCACACGCCTTCAAGGAGTGTCCGCTGGCCAAGCTGGACACGGACTTCCGAGCACCCAACAACAAAATAAAGTGCTCCAACTGCCTGGGCAAGCATGGAGCAAGAAACTTAGGCTATCCGTACCTTCAAAGACACAAAGACGTCTTAAAGTTCGCCATTAACACAAAGACACCATATAAGGACGCAATGCGGAGGTGCGATACAGCCGCGGGTATATCACAAGCTGAAAGAGATCAACTGCAAAAACAGATAGACGAGTTGAAGAAGCAAGTCAAGGCACTTATGACGCCGACTCCGACCAGCGACAATGAGAAACTGCTGGCTGAAATAAAGGAGATCCATCAAAACATCAAGCAAGAAGTGGAACATATGGCACTGATAAAGAAGGAGAACGAAGAAATCCTACAAACCATTAAACAAGAGCGAGAACTACAGAAAGCTGAAATGGAACTTTTCCCAAACAAACCAACAGAAGCCATACAAGAAACCACTGAGAAACTGCAAGATGAAAACCAAGAGACTGAGCCTGAACCGCAAGCTAAAGCCAGCAACCCAACCACGACGCCCAAGACATCCAAGGGGAAACCAATATCCCGCCAGACATCCGAAGAAAACCGAGACAGTGGAGAGGCCTCGGGGACCTACCTTGGAGAGGTTGCTAGAATCGGCAAGGGAGCAGGCAATTGAAGAGGAACTCGCGAACAAGGAATTTAGAATCCGCTGGGAAGAAAAAGAAAAGAAGAAGCCCAAGAAACTCAGAAGGCAACCGAAACAATACCCAAATAGAATCTATGACTGTGAGACCGGATTCAGGTACTATATAGATGACGGAGAGATCATCCCATGGCTGTCCACGGAGGAAGACTGCGAAAGAAAACATAAACTCTTTATCGAAAATGAAAACAGGCGCAAGAAGAAGGAAAATGACAACATCGAAAAGCTCCTACGAGCAATACACAAAAAAAGGAAGCAAAAAGACCAAATAAAAAGTCTTATAAGGACTTCACCCAGGCAAGCCAGACAAGCCAGGAGCTAGTCCCAACAAAGGATATCCGACGACCCCCCACCCCCATCTGACGTCACAGACACAAATGCTTACGCAACAGGTCCTAGAGAGGACTACTCGTAAGAGAGCACAAGAGTAGAATCAGGGCTAAAAACCCACAAAAACCACGGCTCTCAACAATAACCACCGCTGAGGAAGCAAGTTAGACGAGACCGAATTTGGAATTGTTTTTCAAAAATTGCAGTTGGAATTGGAATTGTAACACCTCGTCACTCTTTTTCTCATTAGTTAGTTAGCCGACAGATCGTCCTCATTGCACATCGAACCATTCAGTCCATAAGTGCTCGGATCCCCTCCTCAGCAAATCCCGCAGCCTGTAGCGGCTAACGACGTCTTTTTCTCATTGTAAATTATATCTTTTTATTGGTCGGTATGTTTTCTATCGTGCAAAAGGCTACCTTTGCCATGGCGATTCTTGTTCTAATCTCTTAAAGGATCTCCCATCAGATGTTATGACTTTTCCGAGATAATTGTACCAATTCGCTTGTTTAAGAATACTCCCATTTACTACTATATTAAATTGTGGAATTTCCTCTTTCCTAGTGACGACCATAATCTGTGTCTTCTTACAATTTAATTCTGACATTAGTTATTCACTGTGTACAATAACTGCCAAAACGCTTTCATATGTAACTTAGAACATTAACTGTAAAGAATGTAGCTCAACGTAGCTCGCTTTCAATTGTCCTGTTATTTTCCCGAGAGGAAGTAGGAATCAACAAGCACATCTTCAAACTTATTATCTGTTGGGATTATTGACTGACTTTGGTCTACACTCCTCCCTTCTGTCTTCCTTTCCATATATCTATTTCTTTCACTCTCTCTGTTATTCCCTCAACACATACTCCGACAACAGTTCCTTTCAACGATAAACAAAAGATTTATTAATAAAAACTATGTCTGGAGTATATATGGATTTTGTAAGCGTAGTTGATAGTGTATTCTATTGTTGGTGATAGAAAGAACTCTGAATGTCTATCAGCGGTGTTGCTTCTCGCCCATTCATTCTTCAAGATCACAGGACAGCACATCAAACAGGACAGAGCTCACCCTGGATGATCCGTATGCTTGAGTCTGATGATAAATCCGTTATTGAATGAAACAAAACTGTTCACCACTGATTCATTGTACCGTAATAAAAGTCCCGTAAGTTTATGCATGCGCCCGGATCTGTTTCATGACGGTAAGTATCCAACATCGAGAAAACACCACATCGTCACAGTTCTTCCTATTGTCTTTTATTACTAGCAATGTTTTTACTTGTCTATTCTTTCTTCCCTATGCATACAAGACGTATGTAGTTGTAAGTATCCCTGCTTGCCACAGGTTAACATCTTTTCCTTTTAAGGGTTTTAGTGGTATATTCGTTTGAGCATACAGTGTTCTGTATTTTATTTTATTTAATCACTTCTTCATCTTAAAACATGTCTATGTTCGGTTTGGTTCTAAGTAAGTACTTTATTTGTTCAAGTGTAGTACTCTTCATCTCTTCTCTGCTTTCACTAGGAGATTGGAACCTGTGGAGAAGATAGGTAATCTGGTGATATGCGTCTGCTTAATATAATTTTCTTATGTGATAGTCCTTTTCTAGCCATACTGAAAAGCCTCCGAAAAACATACGTACATACGATTTCTGAGTGCACTAAAGTTTACACGACTAGATAAACGAATGCCAGTTCACACATTAATAACACTCACCTATATCCCTATGCTACTATTACACTAATATATTAATACCTTATATATGCCTCTATAGAATTAATGTAAATCCCCGAATCGAAATTTATCCGCAGCCAAGCACTCTATCCCATTATAAGGGAGGATATTTCTATTCATTACAGGACACATAATTCTATCTTTCCGTCCAGTTTGGTATCACACACTAAACATAAACTCCATGTTCAGCTTTTTATATTGTGTGTCCCATCCTTCGTTGATTGTTTGATCTACAATCAAATTAGCCGTACCCGTAACATCAAAAGTTCAGTGAAATCACGTATACGTCCTGGCGCTCCGTTCTCCGCTGTTGCGCTGGTCCTCTGTCCATCGCTCGGTTGCACTTCAAAGCATTCTCCGTTCATTTTCCCGTCGGCCGATACTAGCGGGAGTCACTGCCCTCGGCGCGTACCTGTATCCTATTTTTATATTCGTAGGTCAATGATCGTGAACTTCATTCCTCCTCGCAGAATGAAGTACACAATTGTTAACCCTTCTCCTTCCTTGCATTTTAATATGTAAGTTATCAAGGAATCATTAAACTGCAGTTTTTTCTGTGACATAGGCCCCCTCTTAAGAGAGTTGACCGCGTCGACTCTTCATCCCTGTAGTTTTGATTCCTATGATCCTCCAACTTATTCCTCTTCCTCTGGAGTTGGATGTCTAGATAAGAAATCCGCTCCTACATTCTCCTTACCAGAAATGTATTCCACTGTGAAGTCCTGTTGCAACAACAACGTCCATCACATCCACAGTGCGTTGAGCTTCTGCGAAGTAGCTATTAACATCACGTGTTGATGATATGATTGGATCCTCACATGGATCAACACCTCATCCAGTAGGCGACCTCATATGCACCCTACCATACTACTCATGACTGAAACTAGTGTTGGCTCATCGCTCCGGTACGTTCAGTCGGCCTCCTTTCCACTGGCGTAAGCGATGGCTCACAATACAGACGGATTGTCCCATCCTGATTGTAACACTGCTTCCATGTCCTCTTGGTTTCCCCCGGCTTTGCCTCTGGGGATGTTCCACCTCGTCCTCGTTGGACCGAGTCGTCTTTCCCAAATCTCCTGGACTTTTGCTTCCAGGACCATCTTGGGCGATATTGTATCTGGTCAGCCAATCTTCGGTTGGGGTCCTGGGTATTTCTCGCCTTTCCCGACGTTACCCACCCCTTTTGAACTTGGTTACCGGTGAAACTTTCACTCTTGTCCTTTCCCTGACTTGTGATTTCCCTCCTCCTGTCGTTGGGTAAATCTGACCTATCACGTACTTTCCCATAGGCTCTCCTATGTTGTACTGGCGATCTCTGGTCTTCGTCTGGACTGGTAACTTTTGTCCCAATGGCTGCCATCACCATAAAGTGCGAAGCTTTGCTCCCGAATCTCTCCTCATATTTCCTAATGAGATGTCTAGGGAGATTTTTCTGCTCTTCCCCGATCCTTATTTTGAAGATGTTCTTGGACACAACCTTTTCCACAGGATAAGGTCCTTTCCATCCTACTTGGAGTATATTGGTCTCTGCTGGACCCCACACTTCCACTTTGTCTTCCACTTTAAGAGCTATTTTACTCTTAGTCCGCTTGTTGGGTGGTGCGTTCTGGCACTCCGAACAAGACTTCAACCACCGACGTACATCTCCGGTCATTCCTGGCCAGCAATAATGGCCGGAAATTTGCTGCAAGGTCTCTCGGACACCCATATGTCGATTCTCGCCAATGATGTGTCCACTCTGAAGAATGTGAGGACGGTGGGTCTCTGGAACCACCCACTGCTCGTGCAGGTTATCTCCCCTCCCAGCTCTCCGATAGAGTAGTTGATTCTTCAGAAAGTACTGTCCCCGTTCTGGTGGCTCAGCACTTCTTTGCAGCTTCCTGTAGCAAGGACGCAACGTAGTATCCTTCCTCTGGGTAGTATGCAATTCTCCTATCCCTGAGTTGTCGCATAGTGTCTCTGCCTCTTTTTCCTTCCCGTGAGATCCACTGACTACTGTTCCTTTGTGGGCTGGCTGGTTGGGCATAACCAAAAAGACATATTTCGTGCCAATGATCATGGGAAATAAGGAGTCAGATAATACAGCAGCTGGAATAATGCCCATGACGTACCTGGATTTAATCTCCACCTTGGCGATTGGCAGCGTCATGGTAACAGCACTCCTCATTGCCGGCTGTATCTCTATGGTCTCCCCTGTAAGTTGGTCTGGGCTTACCAAGCTGGCGTCCACCACCGCTTCCCCATCCAAACCTGTATCGTAGAGACAAGCAACCTGCTGGCCATTGACTTCAATCAGTTCGACCACATGTGGCCTCTCTTGGTCCTGAGTGTCTTTCATCTCTTTGACCGTTTCCTTGCCTTCCTCTTTTGATTCCTCGAGGTTGGTTATGCAATTGGCGTCTTCTGCCTTGCATTTGCAGTCCACAGTATTATGTGTTTTCGACCGGCAGTGTGTGCACCATGTTCCCTTCCTAGGTTTCCGGGTGTCCTTTTTGTTCCTTTCTCCTTCGCCGACCTCAGCCTTGTCTGTGATCACCGTCGTAGGAATCACTTTGCATGCTGCGAAGTAAGAACTTTTAGGTTTAGATCTGCAGTCCTTCGTGTTATGAGATGGCACTTTGCAGAATGAACACCACTTCTCCGACCACTGTCGTTTCGCTGAAGAATTCGAGGTGAGGTGCTCTGGTTTCTTTCCTTCACCTTCTCTGAACTCTCCTCTGTGTGCTTTATATAAGGTTCCACTTTTTCTCCTTCCCAGTTCTTAGGTTTCTTTTTCTCTTGTTTCTCCTGACCTTTGGTTTGAATACTGAGTTCCGCAGCCTCCCCATGTACCTCTACGAATCGTTCCGCCAGCTTGTTCACAACATCAGTCCGTTCCGCCCCTTGTTCTCCCAAGAAGGTTCTGAGAGGTTTCGACATTTGCTTTCGCATCTGGTCGACCACCATCATCTCTTCGAGACTCTCATAATCCCTCTTGAATTCTGCAAAGTCCATCCATTTCTGGAGATAGGATTTCATCCTCAGACTGTAGGCGGCGAATAGTTCTCCCGGCTCTCTTCTAGACGATCTAAACTTCTTCCTATACGTTTGTGCTGTGACTTCATAATGTTTCATCAAAGCGGCTTTTAATTCCTCGTACTGATTTTCCTGTCCTGGTGGTAGGCGTGTGTAGACCTCGTACCCTGAACCACGTAAAGCCTGGGATAATTTAAGAGCCCATCTGGTTCTATCCAGTCCCATAGCGACTGCCATAGCCTCGAACCGATCCAAAAACTGGTATATCTTCTCTTTACTTTCATCAAAGACCTCCAAGGGAAACTTCATGGCATGGTAACCCTGCCCAATCATGTGGGTTGCCCAAGGTGAAGATGAACTTCCTTCTGCTGCATCTATTTCACCCTTAGTTTGTGTCTTGAGTTCTAACTCTTTCAAGCGGTATTCATGTTCCATTTCTTGTCTCCTGGCAGTCTGTTCCATTTCCAGTTTCTTGGTCTCCTGGTCCATTTCCAGTCGCTTGGTCTCCTGTTCAATGTCCAGTCGCTTGGTCTCCTGTTCCAGTTTCTTGGCCTCTTGTTCCATTTCCATTCGTTTGGTCTCCACCTCTATTCTTCTCACTTCCAAGTCGGCCTTTCGATCTTCTCGTTCCGCTTGACGAATCTCTCGCTCTCTTTCCTGTATGTAATCAGTTAAGTCTGAACCAGCCAACCCAATTTCCTCTCCGTTTGCCCTCAGTTCGGCGGTAGTTAGTTTGGGAGTGGCCATAGTTAAAGCAGGTGAGTCAGCACGTTGAGTAAAGACACCTCAAGGCAGTAAAGAAGTACTCACTATAAACTTATATTCTACCTAGAACCTATATCCTTTATCTATGTCTATCTAATATTATTAATCTACAACACCACACAGTACATCACAACCACTCTCTCATCCACAAGAGGAGATATAGGATAAAGACTTATGTAGACGTGTGACCGTGTGACTAGGTATGTAATGTGTCTTACCACCTATCTACATTCACTCTGACTGGAACTATCTCACTGTAAAGTCACCAGCATTAATGAAATGTTTCTACCATAAATGTAATGGCACCATATATCCAATGGACGTCCTTCCATTAAAAGTCATCAATATATACTTCTATTTATTCCAGTCAGTATGTCCCAACATGCAGGTACTCCGCTATGCCTGTGCCAATATGCAGGTACCCCTCTATGCATATGCCATGTTATGCCTTCAGGTCATATGGGTATTATGTATGTACACCGCTCGCTCCACCAATTATGTCCTGTTATTTTCCCGAGAGGAAGTAGGAATCAACAAGCACATCTTAAAACTTATTATCTGTTGGGATTATTGACTGACTTTGGTCTACACTCCTCCCTTCTGTCTTCCTTTCCATATATCTATTTCTTTCACTCTCTCTGTTATTCCCTCAACACATACTCCGACAACAGTTCCTTTCAACGATAAACAAAAGATTTATTAATAAAAACTATGTCTGGAGTATATATGGATTTTGTAAGCGTAGTTGATAGTGTATTCTATTGTTGGTGCTAGAAAGAACTCTGAATGTCTATCAGCGGTGTTGCTTCTCGCCCATTCATTCTTCAAGATCACAGGACAGCACATCAAACAGGACAGAGCTCACCCTGGATGATCCGTATGCTTGAGTCTGATGATAAATCCGTTATTGAATGAAACAAAACTGTTCACCACTGATTCATTGTACCGTAATAAAAGTCCCGTAAGTTTATGCATGCGCCCGGATCTGTTTCATGACGGTAAGTATCCAACATCGAGAAAACACCACATCGTCACAGTTCTTCCTATTGTCTTTTATTACTAGCAATGTTTTTACTTGTCTATTCTTTCTTCCCTATGCATACAAGACGTATGTAGTTGTAAGTATCCCTACTTGCCACAGGTTAACATCTTTTCCTTTTAAGGGTTTTAGTGGTATATTCGTTTGAGCATACAGTGTTCTGTATTTTATTTTATTTAATCACTTCTTCATCTTAAAACATGTCTATGTTCGGTTTGGTTCTAAGTAAGTACTTTATTTGTTCAAGTGTAGTACTCTTCATCTCTTCTCTGCTTTCACTAGGAGATTGGAACCTGTGGAGAAGATAGGTAATCTGGTGATATGCGTCTGCTTAATATAATTTTCTTATGTGATAGTCCTTTTCTAGCCATACTGAAAAGCCTCCGAAAAACATACGTACATACGATTTCTGAGTGCACTAAAGTTTACACGACTAGATAAACGAATGCAAGTTCACACATTAATAACACACACCTATATCCCTATGCTACTATTACACTAATATATTAATACCTTATATATGCTTCTATAGAATTAATGTAAATCCCCGAATCGAAATTTATCCGCAGCCAAGCACTCTATCCCATTATAAGGGAGGATATTTCTATTCATTACAGGACACATAATTCTATCTTTCCGTCCAGTTTGGTATCACACACTAAACATAAACTCCATGTTCAGCTTTTTATATTGTGTGTCCCATCCTTCGTTGATTGTTTGATCTACAATCAAATTAGCCGTACCCGTAACACCAAAAGTTCAGTGAAATCACGTATAAGTCCTGGCGCTCCGTTCTCCGCTGTTGCGCTGGTCCTCTGTCCATCGCTCGGTTGCACTTCAAAGCATTCTCCGTTCATTTTCCCGTCGGCCGATACTAGCGGGAGTCACTGCCCTCGGTGCGTACCTGTATCCTATTTTTATATTCGTAGGTCAATTATCGTGAACTTCATTCCTCCTCGCAGAATGAAGTACACAATTGTTAACCCTTCTCCTTCCTTGCATTTTAATATGTAAGTTATCAAGGAATCATTCAACTGCAGTTTTTTCTGTGACATCAATGAACAGCGCTTTGGTTTAAAACCATAAGAACAGATGAGATCGAATCATTGACATGATTGTATCAGAATCAATCTCTGTTTAATTTGGTAAACAGCTTATTGGTTGTTGCATATCATCAAATAGTCATCAAGTTATACCGTGCCTGGTGGTCTACCAGGGCGGCCGGTAAGTATATAATTGATATTAATATTAAATGTTAGCTTCCACAAACCTTTAAGTGATTGTTCTTGATTCACGATCTATGTCTTTCAATTCACCTTCTCTCCATCCTGAAGGTCCATTTGTTGCCGTTCTGAATTCTCACTAATTTTCCTCGGCAAAGGGTTGATTCATTTTCAGCGTCCTCTCCTAAGAGCATGTCACAATATCTTTTCTATCAATAACTGTGATTCCAGCCACTTTGTCTCTGTAGACTATTGGTTCTTCAGTTTAAATGTCCAGATAGCTTCATGCACAGCCTGCCATGCCCAACTCCAACCAAATCTGTTCTTGTGTGACGTCAGAATGACGTTTCTCTCTGTTACCAACTAGTTACTAGTTTCTCTGTGGTTTTTGCTTCTAGGCTATACATCTATTTATTGTGACGCAATTTTGGGCTTAGCTATATGGCAATAACCATATCTACTAAATGTTGCAGATCCTGCTCATTGTCTGCCATCAATACCTGTATCATCCGCATATCTAATGTTATTGATAGTCACGTCTACCAACTTAAATATTGGTTAGTATTGTATACCATTTACTATCACATGACTTTAAAACGGGTCCTTAATTTTTTTACTTACTTCTGACCCCGGGGTTGTTGTCATCATAACTACTAGGAGAAAACAGTAAATATAAACCGTTATGAATTCACAGAATTTCAAGGACGATTTATCTTTCGCCCCTTGTCAACTGCTCCGCTACCAGAGGTATACGGTAACTGTAACAAGAGCTACCCGAGCAAGATGCACCAAGGTAGAACGAGTTTGTGTTTAAATGTGAATTCAGATGTATGTTAGTGCTGGGATGTCTGAAACAGACATCAAGAAAGTTAATACTAGGATGTCTGAAACAGACATCAAGAAAGTTAATACTGGGATGTCTGAAAAAGACATAAAGAAAGTTAATACTAGTATGTCTGAAACATACATCGAGAAAGTTAATACTGGGACGTCTGAAACAGACATCAAGAAAGTTAATACTGGAACGTCTGAAACAGACATAAGGAAAGTTATTACTAGTATGTCTGAAACAGATATAAATAAAATTAATACTGGAACGTCTGAAACAGACATCAAGAAAGTTAACACTAGTATGTCTGAAACAGATATAAAGAAAGCTAATACTGGGATGTCTGAAAGAGGCATCAATAAAATTAATACTGGGACGTCTGAAACAGACATCAAGAAGTTAATACTGGAACGTCTGAAACAGACATAAGTAAAGTTAATACTAGGATGTCTAAAACAGACATCAAGAAGTTAATACTGGATGTCTGAAACACAGACATCGAGAAAATTAATACTAGATGTCGGAACAGACATCGAGAAAGTTAATCTAGTTACTACTAGAGGCTAGAAACAGAGAAAGATGGACACATGAAACGAAGTGTCTCATAAACAATTATGAAGTTGGTATTGTTGTTGTTAGTTTAGTTAGTTAGTACTGTACTTAGGAGTTAGTTAGTTAGAGTAGTTAGTTTTAGTTAATTAGTATTAGTTAGTTAGTTAGTTAGTTAGTAGTTAGTTAGTCAACAGATCATCCTCACTGGTTATCAAACTATCAGTCCATCAGTGCTCAGATCCATCCCCAGTAACTCCCTCAGCGTGTAGACACTAAGTGATCACCCAGTCTCGTCTCCTGGAGCGCTGCAATGTCGTTCCTAGTATACCAGGTTTTCCAGAATAGGGCCTCGTTGTTTTACGCTGGCATAGTTCCAATATAGAATACGAGTATTCCTGAGGCCCAGACGGTCACATTTGAGTCTAAAACGTCTTGCCCCACCTCGTAAGCCTTGCCGTTTGCTGCCTCCCCGCCGTCTCCGTCGCCTTGTTAGATTGATTGCCCTCCGCGCGGAGCACAAACGTTGTTCAGCCAAGGTGAAAAACCGAACACGCTGCGAAAATTCACACAAGGACACGAACTCCATAGCATCGCCGCAGATCTTGAGAAGAAACTCATGGTTTTACATCCTGGCACACAAATTACACGCAATAGATGAACATATCCATCTACTACTCGAGAACGGTCACAGAACACAACCGTCCGCCGCCATCTTGACCGGAAGTCGTGACTACTGACTAATGTTATTTGCTGTTGGTATTTCACAGATAATGTTATATTTTGTTGGTATTTCACAGATATTGTGTTATTTGTTGTTGGTATTTCACATATATTGTTAATTGTTGTTGGTATTTCACAGGTATTAAGTTATTTGTTATGGTATTTCATAAATATTATATTTGCAGTGTTGAGTTAAGAGCCAACATCACAGCACTCGGGACATTTCCATGTGTGCTCCGCCCTCAACTTCAACAACCAGAAAAAGAGTCCCAATACTTATGGTACAAGTTCCAGTCTTATTATGTGTCTATTGCTCTTTCATCGGAGCACTGATTTTCAGCCAGATCCTCTAGTCACTCCCTGCAGTACCTTTCTTTCCAGGTCATAATGATTTACCTATATTATCTGTTGTTGCTATTTCATCAATATTATCTTATTTACTGCTCTTATTTTATATACAGTGCAGACCTGATAAGGCGAATTCACCTAGGGCCCAAGAAATAGTTCTTCTGATCAGAAATTCCTCTTTTAAGAGTTCAAGCATATAGCAATGCATTTACAACGTACAATACAATATTGTTCTTCACAACATAAATTCGCCACATCCGAGATCGCCTTAAGCGATTTGCACAGTATATTATTTTCCATCTGAAGTCAGACTCTATGGAGATGTCAATAAGCGTAAGTTGACTTCTACTTTCTTTGCATTTATTCGTAATGACGTCTGAAGGTGAACGAACAAGAAACAATATTCAATATCCCTATTATTATTGCATATTTTCCTGGTTTTTAGCTGGTTCAGAAATTAAATTAATCGTATGTTTTACAATTTCAGCATTTCAAAGACCAGCTCATCACCCGCCGCCTCCCCCACTACCAGCAGATCTTTTCCCGTCACCAACAGAAGAAAAGACTGTTTCTTTTACCCCAAGATCCTTTCCCCAACAACTGAAACCAGTAAACACATCAGGCTTGAAGTCGCCAGCAAACACATCAAGCTTGAAGTCACCAGCAAGCACATCAGGCTTGGAGTCACCAGCAACCCCATCATTCAACGGAACAACACCCCAGGAAGACAACTTCCAACAATCAGTGTACAATGAGGTACCCGATGATGATCTAGATCTGCCTCCTCCACCAGCTAGACGTCTTCCTCCTCCACCTCCATCGAAAATGAAAACAGCATCGACAGTGTCAAAAGTCGTCTCTTATTCCGCTCCAATTTCTACAGCAGGTATAATAAAATCACCGAAACTGAAAGCAGTATCTCCGCTGAAGCTTCCAGCAATACCTCCTGCTGACTCACAAATGACCCACAGCCTTGATTCATTACCATCCACCCCTCCTTTCACTCCTCCTCCACCGCCACCGCCACCACCACCCACAACAGCCGGTGTTTCTCAACCAATGAACAAACACACTCCAATAAATGGCTTACCAAAGCAGAATGTTTTAAATGCTTATTCAGTGACGCTGCCTGAACCTCTGCACGTTGTCAAAGAAATGAAGAATTACAAGGAGCTGCCCCAGTTGCCTGATAAACCATCTGAGAACTGTACAGTGCGTTCAGAATCATCACCGGGAGTTAGGAAGCATCCACCAAAACCACCTGTCCCTAACGGTATCAGTAAAAATAAGACAAAGATAATACTCTCTCGTAACCAAAGACCGCCGTTACCACAGAGATCAGCCTCTCCTCTACCATCAACACAACCTTCAAAACTGTCAGTATCTGTATCACCCATGCCAGAATTTAGTTCTCGCACTAACCATCCCAACAAAAGCCGACCACTACCAAATATTCCTTCTGTCATAACAGGCAAAAATGGTACACCTCCTAAAGTCACTGGTGGATGGGGTGGTGTAGAAGTTTTCGACCCCAGGGAGGAGGATGGAGACATATATGACGTAATGGACAGCACAGATATGTGAGGATTGATAGTTGCTCCAGATTCGAAGACTTCCAGTATCCATTATATCAGACTAACATTTGACATGAAAGGTATCCCCATATTCTATAACCCGTTCTATCAATCAATCCATCAGGTGCCGTCTCCACAATGAAGGTTGGCTGCAATGCGGCAATGGATTTCCAACAATGTCTCTCGTTCTGACTGTACATCCTATCAGATTGCTGTTCGTCCATCTCTTGATATTATCTTCCCACTTGTATCGTTGTCTACCCCTTGTTCGCTTGCCTTCAACCTTACCCTCTAGTATGGTTTTTATAAGAGTGTTATGTCCTTTAACTTGGCCGAAATATTTAACTTGCATCTTTTTTATTTCTTTCATCAACCCTCTTTTTATTCCTAGTTTGTTTGTTTGTTTTTTCTAGAAGCTCTGTATTGATTGGTTTTGTTTCCATCAGATACGACATATTCTTCTGTATATCCACATTTCCAGAGCCTATTCGACTTTCTAATCGCTTGTTCATTGTCCAGGCTTCGGCGCCATATCATATACTAGTGTTGAATATACATAACATTTGAAATGATCATTCCTAATGCGTTGTTAATTCGACGTGATTATAAGCAAACGTTTGTTAGTAATGTACGGACATTATACGCAAACGGCTGGTCACGTAACCTATTCGCAAACGGCTGGTCGTCTGATCTACATTTGACTACATTATTAATGTTTGTAGAATTATCAGTGTGTCCTAGGTAGTGTAGTGGTTAGTATCCGCGCCTGTATTTTTTTTTTTTTTTTTAAATGAGTTCAAATACCCTTATCGGTGAGTTCAAATACCTTTATCGGTGAGTTCAAATACCCTTGTCGATGGACACCCGAAAAATTGCAAATCCTGTCATTATTATCTTCCTCCCCCACCTTCCTCTCTCAAGTTGTATGGACAGATGGAAAAATAGACGCAAAGCATCCGCGAACAAAGGGAAATCCAAAAGAACGACATCTATCAAATAAGCAAAGTAAATTACTGAAAAGAAGGCGAACAAGAAATAGATGACAGGTGTAATCTTAGAGTTAATGGACAATATAAAACAAAGTAAAAACGACAAATAATATTCTTCCCCTTCTTTTCATCTTCCAATGGAGCCTAGATTCTCAACTAAATCATTCCGTACATTACTAGCAAACGTTTGCTTATAAAGTTTCCCTTATTTCTATACCAAAAAGACGAGGAGCAATTGAATGCGAAGATTTTCGTACAATTAATCTCACAAACCATGCCACTAAGCACCTACCATTGGCTTATATAATTAATAAGGTAATTAAGATATAATTATGGAGCTAGCATATTCTCTACGCGCGCCACAGAGTGTAAATGGGGCTTTTCTGCATTTAAAGAATAAAATATCAAGGGACATAAGAATAGTGTGGTAAGTAAGGGAAATAATTATAATTAAAAATATTTCTATGATATCTCAAATTTATATTCCATTTTTTTAAGTACATATAATTAATCTAAGATATTCAATTAGCATATATTTACAGAAATTTATTATTTCTGTATGCTGTTTGAAAGTTTTGTTGTTTTAAGAAAACAGCTCAAATCATTTAAAGTATTTTATAATTGTAAATGAACCTGGTCCTCCAGATTAGAGGCTAAAGCATGGGTTTAACATTCACCCATTCGTAAAAACTCTGGTTTCTCTTCACAACGTATAAATTTAATCCGTTTTGTCCGTTTTGAAACGCTTTCAGCATTTGAAACATTCAGGGACAATACTGTAAGTTGTGATAGTTGTGACAACATTTGAAACAATCAGGGACAATAATGTAAGTGGTGATAGTTGTGACAACATTTGAAACATTCAGGGACAACACTGTAAGTGGTGATAGTTGTGACAACATTTGAAACATTCAGGGACAATACTGTAAGTGGTGATAGTTGTGACAACATGTGAAACATTCAGGGACAATAATGTAAGTGGTGATAGTTGGGACAACATTTGAAACATTCAGGGACAACACTGTAAGTAATGTTAATTGTGACAACATTTGAAACATTCAGGGACAACACTGTAAGTGGTGATAGTTGTGACAACATTTGAAATATTCAGGGACAACACTGTAAGTGGTGATAGTTGTGACAAAATTAGAAACATTCAGAGACATCACTGTAAGTGGTGATAGTTGTGACAACATTTGAAACATTCAGGGACAAGAATGTAAGTAATGTTAGTTGTGACAACATTTGAAACATTCAGGGACAACACTGTAAGTGGTGATAGTTGTGACAACATTTGAAATATTCAGGGACAACACTGTAAGTGGTGATAGTTGTGACAACATTTGAAACATTCAGGAACAACACTGTAAGTGGTGATAGTTGTGACAACATTTGAAACATTCAGGGACAACACTGTAAGTGGTGATAGTTGTGACAACATTTGAAACATTCAGGGACAACACTGTAAGTGGTGATAGTTGTGACAAAATTTGAAACATTCAGGGACAACACTGTAAGTGGTGATAGTTGTGACAACATTTGAAACATTCAGGGACAACACTGTAAGTGGTGATAGTTGTGACAACATTTGAAACATTCAGGGACAACACTGTAAGTGGTGATTGTTGTGACAACATTTGAAACATTCAGGGACAACATTGTAAGTGGTGATAGTTGTGACAACATTTGAAAAATTCAGGGACAACACTGTAAGTGGTGATGGTTGTGGCAACACTTTGAAACATTCAGGGACAACACTGTAAGTGGTGATAGTTGTGACAACATTTGAAACATTCAGGGACAACACTGTAAGTGGTGATAGTTGTGACAACATTTGAAACATTCAAGGACAACACTGTGAGTGGTGATAGTTGTGACAACATTTGAAACATTCAGGGACAACACTGTAAGTGGTGATAGTTGTGACAACATTTGAAACATTCAGAGACAACACCATAAGTGGTGATAGTTGTGACAACATTTGAAACAGTCAGGGACAATACTGTAAGTGGTGATAGTTGTGACAACATTTGAAACATTCAGGGACAACACTGTAAGTGGTGATAGTTGTGACAACATTTGAAACATTCAGGGACAATACTGTAAGTGGTGATAGTTGTGACAACATTTGAAACATTCAGGGACAACACTGTAAGTGGTGATAGTTGTGACAACATTTGAAACATTCAGGGACAACACTGTAAGTGGTGATAGTTGTGACAACATTTGAAACATTCAGGGACAATAATGTAAGTGGTGATAGTTGTGACAACATTTGAAACATTCAGGGACAACACTGTAAGTGGTGATAGTTGTGACAACACTTGAAACATTCAGGGACAACACTACAACACTGAATCAAGTGGAGTGGGAGGCAGTCATTGTTGATGAAGTTCACAAAATAAAGTACTGGCTTGTACAGCATATATGCAAACAGTTCACCCTTAGCACACATCATGCCAGTTGACATCCCCAACTTTACTAATCTCCTCAGAGACGTTCCAGCAGTTGATACTTTACAAGTCCATGATTAGTAAACAGCACTCATATTTAAAAAATAAATAATAATAATAATCCGTTTTGTTGGTTGATTCCTAGCCCTTGCATGTTAAAAGCAAAAATCCCGGGATGGTTAACCCGGCCAACAAATGCCCGCAGAAGTCGGATGTGTCGGCCTAACGGCGCAAGAACGCAGCTCTGCTGTAAACAGGCACAACGCAATCACGTCCGAAAAAAAAAAACTCCGGATGAACGCAGAAGAAGAAGAAGAAAAGCAAAAATGGGGTAGGAATTTATTACTTACGAAATTTACCAATGTAATTACTGCTGTAAAAAATAATTCTTTTAAATAGTTAATTAGTTAGTCGACAGATCATACTCATTGCAGATCGAACCATTCAGTCCATAAGTGCTCGGATCCCCTCCTCAGCAAATCCCGCAGCGTGTAGCGGCTATCGACACCAGTTCTGTGTTGGTTTATCAGTCTTCTTTGGCTTCCTGTGTAGTGTTCTTGTTTGGCCACCCCTCCTTTAATTTGCTGTTCTCGCAGTCTGGCCATGGTTGTAGATTCACAGTCATCACTTGGTTCTCGCAACAGTCTTGCTTCTGGTAGAGCATTCAGAATGTCATCCTGGTCCATGGCGCGTCCGCCCTCCACAGTAGCGTTACCTGCGAGCTTGTCAGCCCGCTCATTCCCTTGTACTCCCGTATGCCTTGGCACGAAGATGTAACTAATCTTTGCTAGCCGAGACCGCTCCAGAGACAGCAACCAGTCTCTTCGGATCAACCCCATCTCTATCCTCTTGAGCATGTTCATTGAGTCGCTAAGGAAACATGCCCTAGTGAATGTCTGTGTCTCGAGCCATGTTATTGCTTTACTTACTGCCATGACTTCCATAGTCAGGCTACTTGTGGTCTCAGCAAAAGCACCAGAGTCCTCCTTCACAATTCTCCCTCCGGCCTGAGCCATAAAGGCCCATGAGCTTCTCACATGTCGGACGACCGACCCATCTGTGTAAATGACAGCATCACCGTCTAGGGAATTCTCGAAAATCAAAGCTTGTACTTCCGCCTCCACAGCTGCCGGGTTTTCTTGTCTGCATTTTCTGTCTAGTTGGATGCAAACTGAAAAGGATGTGCAGAAATCTGTTGGCACTTGTACCCACTCCTCGCCAGGTTCTAAGTCCTCAAGTGAACACACCTGTTGAAGAATGTCTTCGGCTTGACCCATCCACGACCGTCCTCTTTTTAACCTGCTGCCCTTCACCTTCATAATTTCACTATGCAGTGGATGTTGTGTGTTTGCGTTAACTCTGAGGTAGGCGCGAGCTCTGCAGACTTGTGTTCTGTCTTCAATGGTTGGAAAATCAAGAAGGTAGCGCATCGCCCTGCATGCTGTATCTCTTGTACATCCAAGAATAATGCGCATAGCTTCATTCTGTATCCTTTCCATCCTTTCTATCTGCTTACGGCTGAGAGTCAGGATTGCCATCGCATACTCAAAAACAGACATGACCAGCCCTTCGTATAGAAGACATAGATGGCGCTGCTCACAGTTTGCTGCCGCCATCACCCGCATCGCAGCCAACCCCCGCTTGGCCTTTGTTATCACCTGGTCTATGTGCTCATTATAAGCAAGGCTTCGATCAAACCGTATCCCCAGGTAATTCATTGCCTAGCGTTCTTTCCACCGTCTCTGAACACAGATTTACAGTTGGTGTTGGAGTGTTGACAATATGATTATTCAAAGAGAACCAAGTCACTGTTGCCTTTGTTGGGTTGACCATTGCCCCAGCCTCAACACACCAAGTACTTATGCGATTGAGTTCGGTTTGTAGTTCCACAGCAACCTGATCTCTATCCTTACCCTGGCGATACACTAAAACATCGTCGGCATATGACAATGTCCTACCAGGTCCAGTGATCTGCTCACTGGTGATTCTCTCAGTGTAGGCGTTGAACAGTACCGGAGATAATGGTGATCCCTGTGGTAGGCCAGGATATATTGTTGTTGGTTCCGACGTCCAACTGCCACATCTAAAAACTGCTTTCCTTTGGAAGAGGGCTGCAGCGATCCAACTAAGGAGGAATGGACTTATTTTGAGTTCAAGAAGCTGAAGCATTAAACAATCCAATGGTACTCTGTTGTACGCGTCCTCAAGATCAATCGCTGCAGCAAATGTTTCAATGCCTGAGTGGAAACCTTCATAGACATCATGGGCAAAAACTGCTGCATTGGTCCAGGTTTCTCTTTTTGGACCGTACCCACCCAGGGTAGGTGGGAAAACACCTTGCCTCTCTAGCTGGCTTGATATTTTCCTGGCAATTAACTTCTCCAGCAGCTTGCCTATTGTATTCTGCATGGTTATAACTCGATATCCCTGAATTTTTGTGTGGTCTTTGCCAGGCTTCGGCAAGGGAATCAGATAGCTGTGTAACCACTCCTCCTTGATGCTAGCACTCCCTATACTGTTGTTGTACATGTCTGCTAGTTCCTCTAGCTCGTTGTCGGTACACCTATTGATGTCGTTGTATCTTATGCCATCTGGCCCTGGAGCGCTGTTTTTTGATCGTCGAAGCACAGCCTTGATTTCTTTCACTGTCACTGTGTCTTCATCCGAAGTGTTCTGGGCCTTGCACCTGTCTGACGTGACCTCCTTGGCAAGATTTCGGCCTCTCATGTCTGTCTGGTTGCTCTGCTCTAGATAGCGTTCAAAGAGGGTTTTGCCCTTGTCCTCGTCAGTCCTCTGCCAGATGAGGTCAGCACCTTGGAAGTCTCAAATGCTCTTATTCTTGACTACCCCGCTCATGCTTTTATGTAGTCGCCAGAACAATTTCAGTGACTTGTCTGTGCTTATTCTTTGACACACCTCTGCCCATTTTTCACTTTTAACCACCTTGACCAGTTTTTTTTTAAATAGCTTACTTTTGTGTGCATCTCTCTTTCTAAGTGCATGCAGGGACTGGGATGGCCAGCTCTGTTCTTCTTGGCATTTTGCCATCTCCTTACAGCACCACGTTTATCCAACCACGCCTTCTCCACCTCAAGGTTCCACCACGGTGGCTGCCCCCAGCTTTTTTTCCTGCCCTGAAGCTTTCTGCGCTTGTCACGTCTTATTTTACTCACCACATCTTGTCCTGTACTGTCATACTGGAAAGTCTTGACCGTTAACTTGTGCTGCCTGGTTCTGCCTTTCTCCATCAATATGCTGCAAGGGTGGTGGTCGCTGCCGTTTCCGAGTCACTTCCGGTTTCAAGATGGCGACGGACGGTCGTGTTGTATTTGTGATCGTTAACTTTTTCGCGTAGGAGATGGAGTTTTCAGTTTTACACTGGGTGAGGCAGTCAGTCTTACGGCACCCTACCTTAGACGCCTCCTACGTCAAGCATGGTAGATTACAGTGTAACTATTTATAGGTGCCAGTAACACACAGCCGGTCTGCCTGGCGAAGGGATTAAGGACGTTGATCGTAATCCCATAAACTCACGTACGAAACACAGCTGCGGGAGATTCGGTAGAGGATTGCGTCGCGCTGGTTACTTATAGAGGTATGTGAGCCGGTCGTTCAGAAAGCAATGGCAAACTACTGAACGTAAAACTTGCCAAGACAGCAACAGCAGCTGAAAAATGCAGGTGTTGACTGCAATGTCCTGTAAAGGATATGCGAAAAATAGTAACACACAGACGACCCAAACAGTCAAGAGTAATCAACAAACAATTAGGATTAACTATGGTCACATGATATGTAAATTTAACCCTGTGTGAACTTTATCACCTTTGAACCCTCGCATCGGAGTTCATAAAAACAAATGTTGACTAGAACTTCAGTTGCAAAGTGGAGGTCTGTCGACTTGGTTCACTTGAGGTAGGACGACTAGTGTCATCTTTTTTTTTTTTAATTCGCATATCCTTTACAGGACATCGCTGTCGACAGCAGCATCTTTCAGCTGTCTGTTGATTTCTTGGCAAGATTACGCTCAGTAGTTTGCCATTGCTATCTGAGCGGCCGGCTCAGTATCCCGCAAGTCACCAGCGGGGGTCGAACCGCTCCCAGCTCTCGCCCGCTACGAGACTCTGCGTGATAAACGGGATTACGGAGAAAGTGTTGTAACCCCTCGGCCAGAGAGACTGGCAGTGTCATCTACAGGCTGACTACTTACTTTTATCTATCTCGTGCGTACGCAAATTTAACGTTAAGAAGTAAGTAACGTATCTAGGCATTCATTAGGATATGAACATTAAAGTTTTATGGAATAAACTATGTATGTATGTAGATGAAGTATGTAGATATGTATGTATGTAGATGAAGTATGTAGATGAAGATGGGGTTTGAATAAAAGGAACTTGCAAACAAAAGACAGACGAGAAGGGAGAATCTTCTTATTAAGCCAATCGACGGCGGTAGTAAACGTCATGTGACCAGCCGTTTGCTGATAATGTCCGTACATTATTAGCAAATGTTTACTTATCACGTGACCAGCCGTTTGCGTATACTGTCCGTACATTACTAGCAAACGTTTCCTTATAAAGTCTCCCTTGTTAATTTCTCTAGACTCTAGATGTTAATACTGATTTCATGATGTTGAAAGCATTTTTGGCCATTCCTATTCTCTCATTTCGATTTGTTTCACTTCTGCCATCATCTGTTATTACATGTCCAAGATAGGAGAAACGTGTCAATTGTTCTAGTTCTAGTATCTTCCCGTTTACTGTGATGTTCATTGATGACCTTTCCTTTCCATTGCAATTATCATAGTTTTCGTTTTTCGGATGTTAATATCAAAGCCAAATTCTGCGCTATGCCTGTTTACTTGTTCCATTAGTTTTTATCACTCTTGCTCGCTGTCTTCCAGTAACACTGTATCGTCAGTTGAAACTTCCAACACAACCACCAGCATCATCACGTGCCATGCTGATATTAAAGCATGGGCGATCATGGTTTGCCATCTCACACGATCACCAGCCTTGTATTAGATGTTCTTGTCCAGATAACGTCATGTGACCAAGTTTTCCAGGTATTTAGTTCTCTGCCTTCCTCCTGCTCTTTTCCTATCTATTTTACCAGTTGTCGCTAGGTTTTCTAGTTTATTTCTCCACATATTATGAATTATGCCCAAAACATCTCGACTGTCTGTGTCTAATTTCTCTAACCAATGTACATGTTTCAATTGCTTTCTGTGGCACTCTCTCATTCCTTTTTCTGCCCACTCGAGATATTCTTTGCAGTTTCCTCAGCAGCACAGCACACATCACTTAATGTGCATCGGAACAGACTCTAACCACATCTCACTCTAGAGTGTTGGCTTTATACATATCTTTATGTCACCTCTTTGAACTCTAGCTCTTATGGATATTTAGGCAATTGTTACTTCAATAATAACAGTGATAACTGATAGTAACTTGTATAAATATAGTACCTGACAGTAATCTGTGTGAATATAGTAACTGATAGTAACTTGTATGAATATGGTACCTGGCAGTAATTTGCATGACTGATGTACTATTGTGACAGTAGCTTGAATGACTGAATAATTCATGTGACAGTAACTCGCATAACTTATGTACTTGTACGTCAGTAGCTTACATCATTGATGTACTCTATTGCCAGCCTGGTGCTCACATGTTCAAGTGCCTTTGAGGGGATATTTTTAAATTGCACCTGGGCTTGCAATCCAAAAGCGTACTAAGGTAACCTGTCAATATTGTTAAGAATATCACGAGTGTTAAGCATGTAATATCATGATGCAGACGAACACAATGACCTCATAAGGACAGTTTAAAGATGGTTACCCCTCTTTTGACATGCACCAATGAGGAGCTTCGTTCTGTTATCTGATCTTTAATCGGTGAAGGGTGAAATCTATAGAAATTCATGAGCGAATGAAGGTCCAGTATGGTGATGCATACCTGTCAATCCAGCAAGTGTATAACTGGGGTAGGAAGTTTCAAAATGGCGTGACTTCTGTGACAGATGCTCATGACTGGGTCAGGCACACCGAGTAGTGACCCCAGCATGGTTAAACACGTGACCAAGAGAATTTCTTTCTACAGGAATCTATGCTCTTTATCGGCAGTGGTGACTACATTGAAAAATGATACATTTGCTCTTTACTTTTTCCAGAATTTATTCACATACAAACACACATTTTGATTTTCATTTGAAGTCCCCTCGTATACAAATTTGGAGCTGGCACTTTATGCCAAATATGCCTCATTGCGTGTAACAAGGTCCTTAATCTTATTTCTAAATGTGACAGAAGTAATGACTTGATAACAGCTTGATAAGAGAAGTCACGGCTGCGGCAGGATATAACAATAGAATATAGAACAATAGAATAAGAGAAGTCACGACTGCGGCAGTATATAACAATAGAATATAGAACAATCGAATAAGAGAAGTCACGACTGCAGCAGTATATAACAATAGAATATAGAACAATAGAATAAGAGAAGTCACGGCTGCGGCAGGATATAACAATAGAATATAGAACAATAGAATAAGAGAAGTCACGACTGCGGCAGTATATAACAATAGAATATAGAACAATAGAAAAAGAAAAGTCACGGCTGCAGCAGTATATAACAATAGAATATAGAACAATAGATTAAGAGAAGTCACGACTGCAGCAGTATATAACAATAGAATATAGAACAATAGAATAAGAGAAGTCACGGCTGCAGCAGTATATAACAATAGAATATAGAACAATAGATTAAGAGAAGTCACGACTGCGGCAGTATATAACAATAGAATATAGAACAATAGATTAAGAGAAGTCACGACTGCAGCAGTATATAACAATAGAATATAGAACAATAGATTAAGAGAAGTCACGACTGCAGCAGTATATAACAATAGAATATAGAACAACAGAATAAGAATAGTCACGGCTGCAGCAGTATATAACAATAGAATATAGAACAATAGATTAAGAGAAGTCACGACTGCGGCAGTATATAACAATAGAATATAGAACAACAGATTAAGAGAAGTCACGGCTGCAGCAGTATATAACAATAGAATATAGAACAATAGAATAAGAAAAGTCACGGCTGCAGCAGTATATAACAATAGAATATAGAACAATAAATTAAGATAAGTCACGACTGCGGCAGTATGTAACAATAGAATATAGAACAATAGATTAAGAGAAGTCACGGCTGCAGCAGTATATAACAATAGAATATAGAACAATAGAATAAGAAAAGTCACGGCTGCAACAGTATATAACAATAGAATATAGAACAATAGATTAAGAGAAGTCACGACTGCGGCAGTATATAACAATAGAATATAGAACAATAGATTAAGAGAAGTCACGGCTGCAGCAGTATATAACAATAGAATATAGAACAATAGATTAAGAGAAGTCACGACTGCGGCAGTATATAACAATAGAATATTAAAACAGTTAGGTGTGTGTAATTCCTGTGAGAGATAATAAATGCAATCACAGTGTACATGACTTACAACGAATCCCACTATGGCAAACTTAAATCAAGTATATCATTAATGATGATATTAGACAAAAATAATATAAGTTATAGCACGACACAACAGATTAGTGTTTCGATTATAATAATCTTCGGCCGGAACAACACAAACAGATCTAAAGAAAACATGAACTTAGAAAATTTAATAACATTAAAACAAACAGAAAAAGTCTAGGTATGGCCCGCATTTATGCTATTTATTACACATACTTCGTTGCTAGGAAGGTGCACAGAAATTCAGCTGTGAAAGGTGACAGATAAGAAAATGTAGAGCCCAAGGTGTGCAAACAGTTAGATATGGATAAATAGAGGGAAATCAGCAGAGTTATACAGTGTCATCTACAACAGTATTGATTATCGCTAGATGGATGCATCCCAAGAGTTCATTAACTGGCTCTCAATTTTAAGCTGTTAGATAGCATGGCTTAAATGCTGTGACCTATACATGGTCGACTCCATTGTGATCAGAAGTCATATCTAGATTTTTCTGTTTATGTTTTAATGTTATTACATTTTCTAATGTCATGTTTTTCTTTAGATCTGTTTGTGTTGTTTCTGAGGAAGATTATTATAATCCAAACATTGTTGTGTTATAGTACCGGGTGTTTGTAAAATCTCACTACACTTTGTATGTAGAACAAATTTGAAAAATGGAGTACATGATGTCATTAAAAAAATGTGCTCAAATATTAATTAACTTAGTTACATTAATAACTGCTAAGATCTAACGCTGTTTTGGTGATGCTGGAAAGTACCAATGAAGTGATCATGGTTTTGAGTGAAAAAATTACTCCAGCAGACGACAGCCTTTCACTGTGTATTGCTTCACGATGGACTGTGGAGCACATTTTTTGATGACATCATGTACTTCATTTTTCAGATTTTTCTACATACAAAGTGTAGTGAGACTTTACAAACACCCATTATAGCTTACTTTTATTTATTTATTTTTTAAAATAACATCATTAATTTTTTCCCATAATTTCTGTTTGCTGTATTGAAGTTTCGTTGTAATGTGTAAGATAAGACAACTGTGTCTTTGTATTCCTCATTTTTTCACAGGAGTTACAAGTACTTGTTTTTATTTTGCATTGATAATAACATGTATGGCTGATATGCTATCAGTATCTTGTATGACTGAAGTACTGGTCGGACAGTAATGTGTATGACTGAAGTATTGGTTCAAAAGTAACATGTTTAACCAAAGTACGCACTTGACAGTTACTTGTGTGACATAGTACTGGTTTGGCTTGAGCGATTCCAGTGCTGGGATGGTGTAACAGCTACATTTGTCAGATTAAAATACTGGCCTGAGTTAACTTAATTAAATGACAAAAGTGCTAATATGGTATGATAGTGATGTATATATGACTGAAGTACTAGCATGATATATCATGTATGACTGAAGTACTAGGATGATATTTCCAGATATGACTGAAGTACTAGTATGATATTTCCAGATATGACTGAAGTACTAGTATGATATTTCCAGATATGACTGAAGTATTAGTATGATAATTCCAGTTATGACTGAAGTACTAGTATGATATTTCCAATTATGATTGAAGTACTAGAATTATATTTCCATATAAATGTAGTATTAATACAACATGTATGACTGAAGTACTAGTATGATATTTCCATATATGACAGAAGTATTAATGTACCATGTATGACAAAAGTAATAGTATTGTATTGCCATATATGACTGAAGTACTGGTATGATATTTCCATATAACTGTAGTATTAATACACCATATATGTCTGAAGTACTAGTATGGTTCTCCCAGTTATGACTGAAGTACTAGTATGATATTTCCAGTTATGACTGGAGTACTGGTATGATATTTTCAGTTATGACTGAAGTACTAGTATGATATTTCCATATAACTGTAGTATTAATACACCATATATGACTGAAGTACTAGTATGATATTTCCATATATGACAGAAGTATTAATATACCATGTATGACAAAAGTACTAGAATGATATTTCCATATACGAATGAAGTACTGGAGTGATATTTCCAGTTATGACTGAAGTACTGGTATAATATTTCCAGTTATGACTGATGTACTAGTTTGATATTTCCAGTTATGACTGAAGTATTAGTATGATATTTCCAGTTATGACTTAAGTACTAGTATGATATTTCCAGTTATGACTGAAGTACTGGAATGATACTTCCATATAACTGTAGTATTAATACACCATATATGACTGAAGTACTATTATGGTTTTCCCAGTTATGATTGAAGTACTGGTATGATATTTCCAAATGACTTAAGAATTAATATACCATGTATGACTGAAGTACTAGTATGATATTTCCATATATGACAGAAGTATTAATATACCATGTATGACAAAAGTACTAGAATGATATTTCCATATACGAATGAAGTACTAGTATGATATTTACAGTTATGACTGAAGTACTAGTATGATATTTCCAGTTACTACTGAAGTACTAGTATGATATTTCCAGTTATGACTGAAGTATTAGTATGACATTTCCAGTTATGACTTAAGTACTAGTATGATATTTCCAGTTATGACTGAAGTACTGGAATGATACTTCCATATAACTGTAGTATTAATACACCATATATGACTGAAGTACTATTATGGTTTTCCCAGTTATGATTGAAGTACTGGTATGATATTTCCAAATGACTTAAGAATTAATATACCATGTATGACTGAAGTACTAGTGTGATATTTCCATATATGGTTGACATATTAATATTCCATGTATGACTGGAAGTATTATTATATTTCCAAATGTGACTAAGTACTAGCATATTTCCATATATTACTAAGCACTAAAATAATATATCATGTAGGATTAAAGTACTAGCATGATATTTACATATATGACTGAAGTACTAATATACTATATCATGTATGATTGATGTACTAGTATGACATTTTCATAATAACTGAAATACTAATATGATATTTCCATTTATAACTGAAGTATTACTACATTTCCATATATGACTGAAGTACTAGTATGATATTTCCATATATCACTGAAGTACTAGTATGGTATTTCCATATATCACTGAAGTACTAGTATGGTATTTCCATAGATGACTGAAGTACTAGTATGGTATTTCCATATATCACTGAAGTACTAGTATGGTATTTCCATAGATGACTGATGTACTAGTATGATATTTCCATAGATGACTGAAGTACTAGGAAGATATACCATGTATGACTGAAGCTAAGTTGGTTGCATTTCCTTTACAGGATGTCACAATCAACTCCAGCATTTTTAAGCTGTCTGTGATTTTACAGACAATCTTATTTCAGTAGTTTGCCATTGCTTACTGAACAACCAACATTCATACCATTGTTAGAAATCAGCGCAAGGTGGTTGGTTTCCAAATTGCTGGAAATAATGATAAGGTTATATGCTAAATTTCATCATTATCCCTCAGTTGGTTACTGAGATATGGAATTTATATTGGGGCAGACAAAAGTAAACAGACTATAGTATGATATTTTCATACATGACTGAAGTACTAGTATGATATTTTCATATAAGACTGAAGTACTAGTATGATATTTTCACATATGACTGAAATACGTGCATGATATTTTAATATCTGACTGAAGTACTAGCATGATATTTTCATATATGACTGAAGAACTAGCATGATATTTTCATATATGACTGAAATACTTGCATGATATTTTCAAATATGACTGAAGTACTAGCATGATATTTTCATATATGACTGCAGTACTAGCATGATATTTTCATATATGATTGAATGACTTGCATGATATTTTCATATATGACTGAAGAACTAGCATGATATTTTCATATATGACTGAAGTACTAGCATGATATTTTCATGTTTGACTTAAGTACTAGCATGTTTATAACATATGTAATGATTATACCATATATGATGATTATACCATATATGATTACACCATATATGATGATTACACCATATATGATGATTATACCATATATGTTTATACCATATATGACGATTATACCATATATGATGATTATACCATATATTGATTGTACCATATTTGACCGTTCACTACCTTTTAGCCACACATGCTGGCATCAAATATGGTACTATCATGCTAGTACTTCAGTCATATATGGTACTATCATGCTAGTACTTCAGTCATGTATGATACTATCATGCTAGTACTTTAGTCATTTATGGTACTATCATGCTAGTACTTTAGTACTTCTGTCATGTATGGTACTATCATGTGGTACTACAATAATACGTAGTACGTCCATGCTAGTACCATGCATGACTGAAGTACTAACATGTTAGTACCATATATCACTATAATGACAGTACCATATATGACTGAAATACTACCGCTGTGACTCAAGCAAAAGAGGCAAATAGATATAGTCATAGTTAGTCTACCATGGTTAGACTATCATAATTCCAACATAAGTACTTATAACCCACAGATGAAACCAACCATTCCCGTTAAGTTGTTGAGATGAAAGCAATAAAATAACAAAACACACTGAGCATGTTTAGTGAAGCTGTTTATTGTTTTGGTTGCATGAAACTATTCTTAAAACAAATGCAATAATATCTGGAACGCCCAAAAAGCCATACAGAAGATAGTAGTAGATGGTGTAACAGACAATAAGTACATACTAAGTCTGTTCTATCCTAGGCAGTCCATGACTTGGGGATGTAAATTACAAGTACCTCAGAAGTCAGAGTGGGTTCGAGAGACACTGGTACCAGGGAAAGCTAATCAACACGTTACCATCAGTCCAATGCACTAGAAGTAGTAGCACGTCTGTACAGACTATGCTCGAGTTCAAAGCGAGCTACACAAAAAATAAATACATCAACCCATGCTGTTGTAGTTATTTTCCTGCCTTCCTCTGTCCCGTGTAGCTGTTATTCAACCTGGTTCTGTTACAAATGGTACTGAAAAAGGAGGCTGATATATTGTATTTTCCTGTATAATTCTTAGAACCTGAAGAAGAAGAGTAGGAGTATCTCGCGAGACATTGGTATAATCAATTTCACAAACATGAATGGATATACCAGCAACCCAGTATTCCAGAGGATTAACAACCCACCAACCAACTAACCAACCCACTAACCAACTAACCAACCAACCCACTCCATTGCAAATGTTACTTTAACCTCTGCTCCAGTGTTAGTATTTTATTCACTTGAGTCACAGCAGTAACGTATCTGAAAGTAACCACACTTGGAATATAAAGAGTTAACAGTAACAACTGCCTGGGAAAGAACAAGTTCACTTGATGTCTCCTTGGGCCCTTAAACTGATGCTCCTGGGAACAGAAACTGATAGGCAGTTTTTATGTAAATGATGTGCACTGCTATTACAGGATAGTAGTAAAACAGCTGAAGTGACTTTTATCCTGAGGCTATTTCTGAGAAAATGCCCCTGGGTCTTGTATGAGACTGGTCATCTTCTCCCAGTGTGTCAATGGCCAACTGTGGAGACAAATATACGAAAATACATATAATGGGTTTGTTATATAATATACAATGGTCACACAATGAAAGAAATTAAAAGACAAATATCTATTGCTCTTCAAAAACTAAAACAACACAATAAATTGTGGAGAGGGACAGATAGACCTACAAAATCAGATTTTTAAGAGTATGCATCTTTTCCATTGCAACATAAGCCTATGAGACCTGGACACTAACTAAACAAGCTGAACAGCACTTAAATGCTTTTGAATATAAATGTTATAGACAGGTTCTAAGAATATCTTGGATACACATAAGAACAAATGCACACTATACAACAAGATCTGAATATTGAAGGAGGTTGACTATTAAAGACGATATAAACAAATACAATTGAAATATTTTGGTCTCTTGAAATGTCATGAAAGTTTGGAGAGAACAATCATGGAGAGTTATATGCCTGGGAAGAGAGGAAGAGGACGGCCAAAGAGAAGATGGGTGTAGGATGTGGCAGATGATTTCCAGATGGGTGTATCAGACGCAGGACATCATGCTTATGATTGAGAGGTTTTCCGGAAGGTTGTTATGGGAGCAAGGTTCTGCAAAGGACATGCTATTGAATGAATGAATAAATATAATATACATATACTGGGCATGTAAAATTACATTAATATTTGGAAACAATAACGACAGAGGGAGGTATACCAGGGAAAGCAGACCAGGGAAAGACAACACAGAGGTGAATTCAAGATGTTATAGATAATGTACACCAAAGGTTAAAACAAGTACACAAATTCACATACTTTAGGAGCATCTTTACATCAGATGGCAAATTAGATAGAGAGATAGAGGCAAGAATTAAACAAGCCAATAATTTACATATCAAATTACACCCATCCTGAGATATCCAGCTATCCCCATGGAAATTAAGAAGAACATTATAAATGCAATTGTTATACCAATGATGTGCCATCAATGCCAAACACAGGCACTAACGAAAGAACAAGAAAGTAAACTCACTACTTGTGAAATGAGATGTCTGTGAGGAAATCAAGAAAGGACCATATTAGAAATGAGGAGATCTATAAAACAGTTGGAGCAACACCAGTTGTTAAATTCATTGACAGACAAAGACTGAACTGGTTTAGCCATCTGGTCAGAATGAACCCAATGTCGCTAGCACCAAGAGCATACAATATGAAAACGGAAACATCAAGAAGCAGGGAAAGACAATGAAAAAGATGGATCGATGGAGTCTCCAACACCTTAAAAACCCACAACATCTCAGCATACCAAGTGACAGAGCGAGCCCTAGTTCAGAAACCAATCATCAAACAAGCCTAATACAAGCGATGTCTAAAGGCTTCGGGTAGTGAAGGACAAAAGAAAGAAATAAGATAGATAATTTACACATAACAGTAATAGAGGCAGGACATTTGGCTTATGACAGAACAATATAGGAAGATTATTGTAGAGGAAAAGTTCTGCATAGGTCACACCACTGGATCATGCCTCTCTCTCTCTCTCTCTCTCTCTCTCTCTCTCTCTCTCTCTCTCTCTCTCTCTCTCTCTCTCTCTCTCTCTCTCTCTCTCTCTCTCTCTCTCTCTCTCTCTCACTCATGCCTGCACAAATGCACTCATTCACAAACTCACTCACTCATGCCTGCACACATGCACTCATTCACAAACTCACTCACTCTAGCATGCACACATGCATGCACATGCTCATGCACTGACTCATTCACTCATGCCTGAACACATGCACTGATTCACTCATTCACTCATTCATGGATGTATGCACACACACGCACTCACTTATGGACTAACTCTCTCACTCACTAATGCCTGCATACATGCACTCATTCACACACTCACTCATGCACGCACACACTTATACACTGACTCACTCACTCATGCCTGCACACATGCACTCATTCACACACTCACTCAATTATGCATTCATGCATGCACACACACAACACACTCACTCATGCACTATCTCATTCTCTCACTCACTCATGCCTGCACACATGCACTCATTCACAAACTCACTCACTCACTCATGCACGCACACACTCACTCACTCTCACGCAAACTCACTCACTCACATACACACACATGAATATAACAAGATATAATACAGCCTAATGAACGAACACTCTAAAAACACAGATTCCACCCAAAACAGTAACACCATCCAAGCTGAATTTCTTCCCGCCTTCTTTCCTTTTAGTCCAGCAATGGAGCATAGGACCTCAACCATCCCACGCTAGACCCTGCTGACTTCTGCTATATCTTGTATGATAGTGCACTGGACATCTAGTATTCTCAGACTAGGGCAAATAACTTGTGAGGACCTGTGTGCATATTGCAAACATTTAAAATACCTCGGCAACTGGAAGTGAAAAGAGCAGGCTATATATCTGAGTGAATCTTTCCCCTGCAGAAAATCAATCAGGTGCTGTCTCCACAATGAAGGTTGGCTGCAATGGATATCCAATAGTGTCTGTCCTTCGCCTTGACTGTACATTCTGTCAGGCAGATGTTCGTCCATCGCTTGATGTTATCTTCCCACTTGTATCACTGTCTACCTCTTGCTCGCTTGCCCTCAACCTTGCCCTCCAGTATGGTTTTTATAAGAGTGTTATGTCTTTTAACGCAACCAACATATTTCACCTGCAGCTTTTTTATTTCTTTCTGTCATTTGCTGCCAATATAGTACCTTGCGGTGTATGGCAGAGGGGTCTTTGAGCCTGAGGAATAAAAGCCGCCTGGCTAGTGCAGTCGCCGTGAACTGTGCAGGTTAGGATTTTCTTTTTGCCCCCGACAGAAAAAAATCCCACACCTTACTGAGGGATCGAACCCGGGTCTCCTGAATGAGAGTCCGGCGTTTGAGCCACTCGGCCAGCCACTCCTCATTTATTACAGTCATTTATAATTTTTTTGAATGAGTTTGTGTGTGCATACTAGAGTGATATTTTATTTATTACACTCATTTATTTCTTTCATCAACTCTATTTTCATTCCCATTTTTTCTAGAACCTCTGTATTTGATTGTTTTTGTTTCCATGAAATACGACATATTCTTCTGTATATCCACATCTCCAGGGCCTCTATTTGACTTTCTAATTCCCCTGCAGTATCTTGCCGCAGAGATAGGCTAACTCCAAGTGGCTGGAAAAATTGTTAAAACCAACTTACGATCCTCATACATCATCTTGTAACAGGTCCTTAGCAGAATGTCTCTCTCATCACAGCCCGCCAAAAAGCCTCTCAATCCCTGGCTATCTCTCCTGCATCATGCATCCTCATGACCAAGGTGTCTACAATGTCCTGTGGGGCATCTTCACGCTGGCTGATCCCTGTCTCTTCTTCCATGAACCACGCCTTCCATCACTGTCCTTTCAAACCGCTAATCCTCGTCTCTTCTTCCAGGAAGCACACCTTCCATCACTGTCCTTTCAAACCGCTAATCCCCGTCTCTTCTTGCAGGAAGCACACCTTCCATCACTGTCCTTTCAAACCGCTAATCCCCGTCTCTTCTTTCAGGCACCACGCCTTCCATCACTGTCCTTTCAAACAGCTAATCCCCGTCTCTTCTTCCAGGAACCACGCCTTCCATCACTGTCCTTTCAAACCGATAATCCCCGTCTATTCTTCCAGGAAGCACACCTTCCATCACTGTCCTTTTAAACCGCTAATCCCCGTCTCTTCTTCCAGGAACCACGCCTTCCATCACTGTCCTTTCAAACCGCTAATCCCCGTCTCTTCTTCCAGGAACCACACCTTCCATCACTGTCCTTTCAATCCGCTAATCCCCGTCTCTTCTTCCAGGAACCACGCCTTCCATCACTGTCCTTTCAAACCGCTAATCCCCGTCTCTTCTTCCAGGAAGCACGCCTTCCATCACTGTCCTTTCAAACCGCTAATCCCCGTCTCTTCTTCCAGAAACCACGCCTTCCATCACTGTCCTTTAAAACCGCTAATCTCCGCCTCTTCTTCCATGAACCACGCCTTCCATCACTGTCCTTTCAAACCGCTAATTCCCGTCTCTTCTTCCAGGAACCACGCCTTCCATCGCTGTCCTTTCAAACCGCTATAATGTTTAATATGGCCAAATTATTCCAGTTTCCGAGACATGGTACAGTTTATGAGCCAGTTTTCTTCTATGTTCAGATCTTGTAGAACTTCAGTATTCCTCTTCTTCTTGGTACATAATATTCTAAGAATGTTTCTGTAACATTTGAACTCAGAATTCTAAATTGTTCATTTTTAATGTTTTGGGACGCATAAAATGCTCATTAGATAAACCGAAGAGACCACGATGAGATCACACAAGAGCTTACCTGACGAGCATCATATCGACTAATATCTCCTCTGGATAAGATCATGGTTAGCAACTGCTCCATCCGGATGTCTGGATACTTTTGATCAAAACCCTTTACGAGAAGTGTAATGAGAGAGCTTCAATGAGATATACATTGGATAAGGACAGGTACTGGTTCATGGGCAAGTTACTTTAGATATCCTATGCATTAACGAGGTGGATTCTATGCATTTACAAGGTGGCTTAAAATGAAAATCTTAATGATTTTTTTTTTTTTTTTTTGGGGGGGGGGGGGGGGGGGGGGGGGGGGTGAATATATTCTGAAAATGTAAAAAACAAATGTATCATTTTTTTCACCACCGTGTTCAGTGCCAAGTCCTCAAGCGCCAATAAAGTGCTTGGATTCCAGTCGAAAAAAATTCTCTTTATTGCGTGTGTAACCACTCATGTACCACCTGCTGTACCTCTTCTTCAGAGCGAAAAATCTTTCCTCCCAATGACTCTTTGAGTTGTCCAAACAGGTGGAAATCACTTGGGTCTAGGTCTGGCTAGTACAGGGGATGTGGTACTTGCTGAAAGTGGAAGTCTTCGGTGGTTTCAACCGTTTCACGGGCAGTATGGTGTTGAGCATTTTCATGTTGCAAAAGGACACTTTTATTCAGAATTCCACGTTATGTGGATTTTATTGCGGGTCGAAAATGATGCCTGAGAAGATCTGTATACATATCCCTGGTGACAGTTTTCTCTCTTGGCACATAGTTCTCTAAAATAACGCCTCATTCATCCCAAAAGAGAGTCAGCATAACCTTCCCTGCAGATGGCTGTGTGCGAAACTTCTTTGGTGTTGGTGAGTAGGGATGGAGCCATTCCTTGCACGCTCTCTTTGTTTCTGGCTCTCGGCAGTGAACCCAGCTGGCAATGCACATGACGATGAAGCTATGTATTTAAATACGGGAGCAACAGGAGCACAGTGACCAACATGCGTGCAGACCAATCTCATGGTCAGGTTTTTCAATCTCCAACCAGGCAGACGTTTTAAACTGACCTGATCCTCCACATTGACTCAGCCTAAAATGGGTACCAGAAAATGTCCTGAAAAGTAAAGATGGCCGGTGTGATTTTAATGTCAACACCCATCAAGTGCTGACTGGTCTAAAAATTATGGGGCTAGCCCTATGTACTCGATATAACACGTGTAAAAAGAGTTTAAAATGTATTTAAAAATGTATCTTGCGTACTTAAATCCTAAGTATTTAAAATTGTATTGCTTCAAAAACAAACACGATGACAACTGATAAATCAAATACGTCAACAGATACTTTTATCTACTGAGATATGTCAACAGATGTATTTATCAACTGAGGGACATGTCAATAGACAAAATTTATCAACTGAGAGACATCAACAGATAAATTTATCAACTGAGAGATGTCAACAAATAAATTTATCATCTGAGAGACATCAACAGTTAAATTTATAGGCTGAGGGACGTCAACTTATGCATTTATCAACTGAGAGAAGTCAACAGTTAAATGTATCAACTGAGCAAACAAAAGTACAGGAACATGAGCAGTTTTAATTACTTCAATCTACTGTTAACAGGGAATGGAAATGCGATAACAGAAGTGAAAATAACAAACACTGCTCTGTGAAAACTAAACCAATCAAAATCTTTACAGATTCAAACAGTCGCAACAACAAAGTTGTGAGCACTAAGAGCACAGACATTTCCTGTGGAAACATTTGGTTGTAAATGCACCTTTGAGTGCAAGTGCCACAAAAGAGTATTAAACATTCAATGGATGAAAAAGAGAACAAATCGATCTATCCAACAATAACTAAATACTGAAGACAAGTGGTTATTAATTGATTCAGTGACAAAAATAAAGTAAGTTTGAACAAAATATGGTACACAATCGAATGATCAAGTATTATAATATAAATTTTCATTCACTGAGCATTGAAATTACTGAAGATACCACAAAACAAATTAAATAACACACTGACCCTAGTATCATGATATATCATTCTTCTAACCAAATGGGAGGTCACAGTTGGCAATATATTATCCTTTGGCACTAAATCAGGTAAGACAAAATGAAGTAAATTGACAAACTTTGAGCATGTAATAAAATGTGAATGTCTGGATAAGATCATTATGGAGGGAAGTGTGCTGGGGAAGAAGAGAAAAGGCAGATCACAACATACATGGATTCAAGATGTGATAGATAATTTACACATAACGGCAACAAAGGGAGGACATCTGGCTTATGGCAGCGCACAATTATGAAAGACTTATGGAGGGAAAATTCTGCTCAGGACAACCAGCTAGATGATGATGATGATGATGTTGATGATGATGATGTTGAACAAAGGTCAAAGTTCGCTGTGAAGACATCTACCATGTACGGACAACAACGACATTTAGGTAATCTTGTGTGAATGTGTTTACCGTAAGAAAGTAAATGTGGGATATTTTTGGGATATTTGTTGGATTTTAGGCGTAATGACATATCAGCTTGCTTAGTTTCGGTGTTGATAATGTGTGCCTCTTCCATGGATCCCGGTAACACACGAAAGGAGAAACACTTTATATTTCTTTTATGCCATTGCCCTATCCTGTTCAACCTCAGAAGCTAAGTTATATTCAGGGTCCATCCCCTGGCTCGGATCTTGTGAATGAGTCAGCCAGAAATAAGATATTAATTTGAAGGTGATTGTTACACAAAGTGGGTAACTACTCAAATGTGCGCCTTTACTTTAAAAAATTCAGTTATGTCCTTTAACGAGCTTTTTAGTAAGATGTGTATCATTGATGCGATTTGGCTTCTAAAATTTATGGAATTCGTTTTCTGTTTAAAATCTACTAGAAAAACAACCTTTTAGGGAACATTTATTGAACAAGTAAAGAACCCTTATCAAGTCACGAAGTGGGGGTCAGTATGGCCGATTGGATAAGAACGCTATCTCTTAAACTTCCGGTGTGCTGATGCCGAGATAGCGGGTTCAACCCTACACCGGTCAGTTGGACTAAAACGTTGACTTCCGGTCCGTGACTTCGGGATGCAAATTACAAGAAACTCAAAAGTCGGAGGGGGTTAGCCTAATGGCGAGGGACACTGGTAATATGGAAATTTAATCCACACGCAACAACCAATCCAGTGCACTGAAAGTTATTAATAGCACGTGTATGGTCTACGCTTGAGTTCAATGAGAGCTAACGTAAACAAGGAGCCATGAATCATACTGGGTATATGCCACTAGCCAGATAATGCTGGTAGCCCAATCGGCGCTCAAAGAGCAATGTAGTCCATGTCACACAAGTCACTTTTATTTCCCAGAACATATTTGGTACACTTGTTAGCCTGGGTCGACGTGGGAGACCGAGTCAATTTGTAAAATAATACCTGCCTCGAAAGGGATTTGAACAGAAGACCCCCAGGTCTAGGCAAGAGTGCTTGATACTCACGTATCGTGGGTTGAGTTGAACGTTTATGTGATTAGTGCAAATATGGCAATATTCGCATCATTGTGGTAAGTTTTTAGTTACATTTATTTTTTGTTTAATTTCACTTTGATAACTACACACCTTTGCCAACGTTCCTAAGCACACTTTCTTCTTCTTCTTCAGCGTTCCGAGCCATTGAGGTTCTTTGCTGCAGATACAATCCGTCTCCATTCGTCTCTCTGGTGGACGTTCTCTTGCCAGTCGTTGATTCCAAGTGCTTGTAGGTCTGTATATGTATTATCTCTCCACCGTCTTCTTGGTCTACCTCGGGGTCTACGGTCATTTATTTCCTGAGTGTAAGCGAGTTTTGTTTCCCTATTATCTTCAATTCTTTCTATATGCCCCAGCCATTGTAGTCTATTAGCCTTCATGATACCAGTGATTAGCGGGGACTTAAACAGATCATAAATGTCTTTGTTACTTCTTCTTTTCCACTCTCCACTTTGTGTATCCCTAATGGGTCCAAAGATGCGTCTTAAAATTTTGTTCTCAAAGGTTTGTAACAAGGCTTCGTCTCCTTTCGTTGTACTCCAGGTTTCAGAGCCATACAGCACAACTGGTCTGATCAGTGTTTTGTATATTGTGATTTTGGTGTTACGAGATAGCGCCTTTGATTTTAGTAGATGTTGTAGTGCATAGTATATCTTATTTCCAGAGTTGATTCTAGTTTGTATTTCTTCCCTTATGATGTTGGAGCAGTTGAAGATTGTACCCAGGTATTTGTGTGTTTCCGTTCTTTTAATGGTCATATTATCTATTTGTATGTGGCCAGAGTTTTTAGCCATTCCGTCTCTTGAAATTACCATATATTCTGTCTTATCTTGGTTGATAACCACCCCATCTGTTGGGCTTTTTCCTTTAAGTGAGTCAATATTTCCAATGTCTTTTGTTCACTTTGCCCTATAATATCTATATCATCTGCATAACCAAGCAGCTTGGATGTTCCTCCAATATCACATTCCTCCTTTACCTTCCTTACAACTTTCTCTAGAGCCAGATTGAAGAGTAGCGGCGATAGTGCATCACCCTGTTTCAAGCCAGATGTTATTTGGAAAGGGTCTGATTTCCTGCCTTTATATGTTACTATATTATAAGTATCTTCCATGCATAGTTTGGTCATGTTGATTAACTTCCTTGGTATTCCAAATTCCTGCATAGCATTCCATAGACTATTCCTATGGACACTATCATAAGCCTTTTTAAAATCCACAAAAATGTTATGGAGATCTCTTTTATATTCCCAATTTTTCTCGGCTATTTGTCGTAAGATAAATATCTGATCTATTGTTGATCTGTTTTGTCTAAAACCCGCCTGGTAGTCACCTAATATGTCTTCTGAATATGGTTTTAGTCTATTTAGTAATACTGCAGACAGTATCTTATAGCTTGTGGACAGTAGTGATATTCCTCTATAATTGTCACATTGGAACTTGTCTCCTTTCTTAAAGATAGGTATCAATAATGACTCTTTCCAGTAATGGGGTAATTCTTCTGTCCTCCAGATTTTTATTATTAGTTCGTACAGCTTTAGATGTAATGCATGGCCACCTGCCTTTGTCATCAACCGATGGCTCAGGCATTCCGGGATACTTCGCTCGCACCACACAAAAAGACTTGTTAGTCGTACGAGAGGAATACACATTTTATTGCCACTGGCTCTTTGCATCACATCAATGTACAACAAACAGTCGCTAACAAATCACACAAGACTAAATGCACAGAATTGCCTATCACTAGTCGTTTCCTAACCCTATTGCTAATCTATCTACTCCGCTAACGAAATAAGCATCGACACTAAGCGATGCTCTCACTAAGAAGTCTGTGTCCCGTCTGATCACTCCTCCCGTCCTGTTTACACAGTACGCGGAAGGACTTGGGGCGCACTACGGCTTTTGCGTGCGCCATCACTCAGCACGCTAGAGTAGTGGCCTTACAGTTTAGTTCTCCGTGTCTATCACGTTGGCGTGATCATGCCGTGACCAGAGTGCTTACTCTCTGGCTGACATCTCCGTGTCCCATGAGAGAACTATATCATAGTTCCCCTTCTTACTTCTTCCCTACCCCTACCCTGCCCTCATGTAGGGGCACTGGGTTACCTCTATTCTACTTGAGGTAGACCACTCTTTCAGGGTGGTCTTCATTCCTGAGTCTTTGACACACACCCTCCCCTCCTGTGTTGCGTTACAAACTTTGACTCATGGTTGTGACGCAAGAGGTTTCTAAAATATTAGTGTATCTAATTTTTGTCAAAGACTACTAATAACTTGGTTCTGGGTAACTCAATAGACTTCTACTGACTATTGTCACAGTGTAGTATCACTTTACTTGGCTACTGGTGATCGCCACAAACTTGTCTGGTTGGCGTGAGCCCTCTTCTCAATCGCAATATTATATTAATTAGAGGTTTGTCTGAACCGGACCATTGTCTTATAAGACCTGCCTTCAAATAGTAAATTAACTCACTACCCATACAAAGTTGACTTTCTTAGGGTCAACACATGAATTGCTTCATGTCCCCCATATAATATTAAACAACCCTTGCACAAGCTGTGTGCGACAGGCTTTACCTATCTCGCTTCCGCGTGTAAAGTTATCTTCCACTGTTAAGTTAGTGTTTCGTTGTCTATTGTGTCCCCTGACCCGGAGTTATATCCCTGTGTTCTTAAAAATGTAGGTGCTTTACCTGTGTGTTTTCCTGGTTGTTTGCATGTTTGAATCTAACTAATACTATAATTTAACTTCTAACATGTGTGTCTGTCTATCCATATGTATGTAAGTTAGTTTTCAAGTGCCATAATTCGGTTAAATGCGGCCACAAACAAGTGTATAACACTAATTCGTGACCACGTTTCCGTCTTATGAGACTTAAAATACTTTCTCTAAGTTTTACTCTAAACTACACACACTACATTTGAGACAGCACATTTCAACATTGAAAGCAAACGCTTGACGCAGACAAATAATAAAAAGTCGCGCTGAGCGGCAGAAAAATCCGCTGGCTGCCTTCACTCTCCATTGTATATTTACCATTTTCTCTCACTTTCACACTTCTGTCACACATCTTTTATTTTCACACTTATTTAAAAACCCTGAAGTGACACTGTACAAGTTTAGCTCAGTTTTAAAAGAGTTGAGCTTCATGACAGTGCGTAGCTTACTGCACGAGTCATGTATTTACAAAATATTTACATGGATGAAATAGGGTTGATAGTTTGTACCCTGATATTATTAAACGCTATATTCTATTGAAATACTAATACTAATACTCTAACTATGTATATTCTATGAATTAACCTAATTATAGAATGTCTAAAAATTAACCTAATTTAAGGGAAGTAATCTAACTATCTATAAACATGAAAATGATGTGAGATGAGTTATGTATCTTTATGAAATGGGTAATGTGAAATGTAACAAAAATTCTAAATAATGTTTTTAATGTTTAAATGCAAAAAAAATATAATGGATATTTTTAATCTACATGGTATAGATAATGTATGTCCATGTGTATAATCTTTTTATCCTATAAAATATAACCTAATTTTGTCCTAAATGATGAGTTTGTTAACGTGTTCATAAAGATGGAATGAAATAAAATGAAATTAAATGACTACATGGTGTTGTTCCTACCTTAAGCTTTTTATAGTAATATTTAATTCGCTGTTATTAAGTTTAAAGTACTATCCTAATCTACTTTTATGCTAAGTAAGTGGGTAAATTAATGATTTATCTAAACTACAAAAAAAAATCTATTATATTCTCTAAATCTAATCTAATCTATATTAAAGTATCCTAAATAACCTAAGTAACCTAACTATAATTTACCACTATCTTAAAACCGTTATATTACATATCACAATAAATATATATATACATGGTGTTTATCTACCTCAGGTTAGTGGTTGCCATAACGTATGGAAATTGCTTTCGTTGGCATAGTTTATATATACACACTTATCCTGGGTATACTAACTACATTACACAGTCATATTTGTGTCTTATGGGTAATCTTCCACTCGTCGAATTCGCTGATGTCGTAGACAAGTATCTTCGTGTCTGTTATTTTCACAATGTTCTGACACTGTTCTTATGTGATTAACACAGGTGATTCACCGGAGCACAAATGGAGCATAGTAAGTAACGAGCTGTCTATGTACACACGGTGATTCCTTTGTTCTTGGCGCACAGTTCTTATTCTGCTGTCTACGGACACATGGTAGTTCATTGTTCTTAGCACACAGTCCTGATCCTGATGTCTATATATTCAATAGTATATTCTACACAGGATATATTCTAAGTGTACTACATTAACATTTGTTACACTACCTATTCATGTGGAATATCAGGTATTTCTACCTCAGATGGTCGACTAAGGGTATCAGCAAGAATGTTGTCCCTACCCTTAATATGCTCTATACTAAAAGTATAATTCTGTAATATTAATGACCACCTGTAGATGCGGTCATTGCGATGTACCCCACTTTGTATGACCGTGATCGGGGAGTTGTCAGTCTGGACTACGAAGTGATTACCCGCCAGAAATCGATGCAACTTTCTCACCGAATAGATGGCGCTTAGGGCTTCCAACTCTGATATGGAATATCTGGACTCAGCCGGTGTGATCTTGCGGCTCACGTAGCAAATCGGATGGAAGATGCCATCATAGAACTGGCCTAGTACTGCAGCGATGGAAATCCTGCTGGCATCTGTCCTAAGATAATAAACGAGCCTAGGATTAGGCAACCGGAGGATTGGTACATTACTAAATAGAATTTTCAATTTTTAGTTAGTTAGTTAGTCTTTCCTCTTGAGCCTAAGGCGGCGCATAGGGCAGAAGTCCTGTCTCTCCATGCCTGGCGGTTCGCTGCTATCTGTTGTAGATCTTGGATAGTTACTTGGCCATTGAATGAGCCTTCTCTAATGATGGTTCTACGCAGGGTCTCTCTTGGTCTTCCCCGTTTTCTTTTCCCGACCGGTGACCATATGAGGGCTTGGTAGGGGAGTCTTGTCTTGTCCATTCTGAGTACATGGCCGATGTAGTTCCAACGGCGTCTTCTTATGAAATTGGATACTGTATCTTGCTTAGTCTCTTGTCTTATTTGCGAATTGGTTCTGAAGTCTGTCCAGTGGATGTTTAGAAGTCTTCTAAGACATTTGTTCTCAAAATTGTCTAATTTTTTATCTAAAGCTACCGTTGATTTCCAACTTTCACATCCATACGTTAACACTGGAATCACACAAGAGTTGAAGATTTTAAGTTTTGTGTGTTTGCTGAGTGTCTTTGACTTCCAGATGTTTGACAGTTTATTGAAGGCACTAGATGCCAGTGCGATTCTAGATGATATTTCTGGTGTTGAGTCCCCTGTGGATGTCATTTTGCTTCCTAGGTATGTGAAGCTGTTGACTTTTTCAAGAACGTAGCTGTTCAATTTGGTCTCATCTGAACTGTTGGTAAGATCAATAGTCTTTGTTTTTGTGGTGTTAATTTGGAGACCAATTTGCCCTGAAACATTTTGGAGGTGGTTTATTTTCTCTTGGGCATCCGGATGTGTTGAACTCAAAAGTACTATGTCGTCGGCAAAGTCCAGGTCTTCTAGAATTTTGTCAACCCAATGGATACCCATATTTGTGTTGCTTGTGCATTTGCGCATGACCCAATCGATAGCTATTTCAAAAAGCATCGGTGATAAGACACAACCCTGTTTCACTCCTGTTTCGACTGAGAACCAGTCAGAGTTGCCTGTTTCTGTTCTTACGCAGCAACGTGTCTCTTTGTAGAAAGATTTTATGACGTTGGTATATTTGGTAGGAAAACCATAGATGTTAAGTAGATTCCAAAGTGAAGGACGGTGGATGCTGTCGAAGGCTTTTTGAAAGTCGACAAAGTTTGTGATTAATTTCGACTGGAATTCTACGGAGTCTTCAATGATTATTCTGAGGGTGAAAATGTGGTCTATGCATGACCGTTTTGGTCTGAAGCCTGCTTGTTCTTCTCTGAGCCTTTCATCTATCGCCTTTTTCAATCTCTCAAGTAACATGCTACAAAAAAGTTTTCCTGGTACTGACAATAGAGTGATACCACGCCAATTATTGCAATCAGACATATCGCCCTTTTTAGGCAGTTTGAAAATTACACCATCTTTCCACTGTTGTGGTGGGGATTCGCTTTGCCAGATTTCATTCATTTCATTCATTTCAATTTTGACAATGCAGAAATTAATAATGCATCTTTGACATCCAATTTTACTGATGCTTTTAAAACATTTGAAAATACACTTGTAATTTCAGCTAAGTTCGGTATGAACTTGCTATAGTAATTTACTAAACCCAAAAGACTCCTGACCTGCTTCTTTGTTGCAGGCATGGTCAGGTTCATAATTTTAGTAATTATTCTATTGTCAGTTTTCAGTTGTCCTTGTGAAATGACATGACCCAAAAAATCAATTTCTTGTAGGCCCAATTCGACTTTGCTCGGTTTGACAGTGAGACCGAAGAGTCGCAACCTATCGAAGACATGTCTGAGTTTCAGTAAGTGTGTTGTCCAGTCATCTGTATGGACACAAATATCATCTATATATGTCACCGTATTCGTCACTGCATGTAGTAAATCTCTAGTTAAGCGTACGAAAGTGGCAGGAGCATTACGGAGTCCGAAAGGAAGAAATCGCCACTTGTAAAGACCTAGAGGTGTGGAGAATGCATTAAGAAAGATAGATTGAGTCTGCATAGGGACCTGCCAATATCCCTTAGTAAGGTCTAATTTAGAGAAGATTTTGGAGGTGGACATATCAAGAATAAGATCTTCGCAGGAAGGAATTGGCTCTGCGTCGATCTTAGTGACATTATTGAGTTTTCTGTAGTCCACACAAAGACGAATGGTGGAGTCTTTTTTCTTGACCTGGACGATTGGAAAGGAGTACTCAGATGTAGATTTTTGTATGATTCCACTAGCTTCTAAATTAAGAATTTCCTTACTTAGATTTTCTCTATAGCTAAGTGGGATAGAGTACGGCCTGCATTTGATAGGCTTCGAGTCCGAAAGAAGGATGGAGTGCTCGATCCTGTCCGTCCTACCTGGAATGTCGGAAAATATGTCCTTATATTCATCCACTAATTCTATTATCTGTCGTCGTTGTTCTTCTGTCAGTCCGGTTTCTAACCGTATACAATCTAATGTCGCAGTCTTGTCTACAATTGGAACGGGTAGTTCCATCCCGTCGTCGTCTACCTGATTCAGTACGGTTGTGGTACTAAGTGCGTTTTCTGTAATCTCACTAAGTGTATGCATCTCGTCGGATTTGCCAGTCTCGCTAACTAGTGTAGTTGCGTTGTGTACGTCTGTCGTCTCATCGATAGGTGTGGGTGCATTGTGTTCGTCTGTCTCTAATTCTGTCTCTTGTCGTGAAAAGTAGGGTTTCAACATGTTGATATGAAATATCTTTAAGTGTCCGTTTATCGATATTTCATAATCGACATCCGAAATTTTTCGTACCACTTTGAATGGCCCTTGCCATGAGGTCAATATTACATTCTGTTTGTCTGGAAGTAAAAGCAGTATGTCTTGATCTGGTTCAAGATCATTAGTTCTGGCACCTTTGTTGGGGCTGTGATGTTTGAGGATATCTGCACTGTTCACTGGAGTTAGTCCATTTTCCTCCTCCCAGGCGGATATTTCTTCATCTGTGTAGTGCCTTAGCTGGGGTAGACACCCAAGAATTAAATCAGTACAAGGGTTGTCTAGTATTGCACAAGTAAAGGTACCAGAAAGGAACGGGGTGTTTATACGGGCTCTTGTCAGAGGATAGGTTTCTATATTCCCAGAAAATGTACGGCATTTTACAGAGTCACCAGTATAATCCTTTGGATTAACAAGTTCCTTTTTCACACCAATAATAGAGCTCCCTCTGTCAAGCAAACATCGGCATGGCTTCTCATTGACCATTGCAGAGTGAAACAATAGATTGCCTCTGGAGGCTACAGCTGCATTTACATTCTCCAAGGAGGATGTTACAATATGTCCACATGTAAGTTTGCCGACTGCATGAAATTGGTGACATCGCTCACAATTGTCAAAGTTTAAAATATCGCTTACACAACAAACATCTTCAGATTGACCAAAAGGTAATTCATTTTCGACATCACACTCAGTCTCACTACCACTATCAGAGGATGTATCAATCAAAATTGCATTATTGGCCTTCATTCTTTGGCGGCCTAGGCACTTATTGGAATAGTGCCCGTAGCTTGAACAGAAGAAGCATTTGACTGCACGCCTGTATGCAGTTCTTTTGTTTTGTTGTTTCTTAATGACCATCTCAAGATGTGATGGATAGTTTGGTGATTTATCACACATAGAATAATTATCATGAAAAAGTTGACAATAAACACATTTCGACACTTTATTATTTTTCTTGTCGACTCTATGAAAGGGTTTCTTATTGCTCTGATAGCTTTTAGTTTGGTCTTTAACAAAAGAAACTATTTCAGAGTCGCTATTTGATGTCTTAAAAATATCTCTATTTGAGGAAAAATATGCAGAGCCTTTCTTTTCAAATTGTTCTATCGTCTCAATGTCTGACTGCTGCAGGAATTTAGCGAAAGGAGATGGCATTGTGGATATGACTTTATCCATGGCTATTAAATTTTCTAGTTTTTCAAAATCCTTTCCTATTTTTGATGCACTAAGCCATCTATTTAGTACGCTTTGGACATTTGAGACATAATCGATAAAGGTCTCGCTTGGCTTAGGTTTTAAATTGGAAAACTGTACTTGATACCCAGGGGCATCAAGTAAGAAATGTTGCATTATCCTATCGAGGATGTACTAATAGTTAGATCTAAGATCAGTTGGTATTGATTCTATCACTTTAAGGGGCTCCCCACTGAGGTTCTTCATGTAGATCATGGCCCACATATCGATTGGTACATGGTGGTATTTCAGTTGGTATTCGACATTTTCTGTCCAGGCCGATATGGAATCTTCTTTACAGAATGGCTTAACAATATTTTTGTACTTATTAAATTTATTCTCTTCTTGTTGACTTTTTAGTTTTGTAGCGGAGATCTCTAAGTGTGAATCTACATCCATACCTTTCATCTTTAACTGTGTCTCTGATTCAACTTGTATTTGTTTTTCTTTTACTCTTGCCATTTCATCTATTTCTCTTTGCTTTAATTCTCTCTCCTGATCTAATTGTTTTTGCTTTAATTCTATTTCTTTTTGTTTAATCTCCTTATCTTGTTCTAATTGCTTTTGCTTAATCTCTTTATCCACTTGTGCATCTTTGTGTTTTAGCTCTAATTCCTTTTGTTTTGTTATCTCAGCTAGTTCTACAATTTTCTTTTGATGTTGTCTTTCTCGTGCCCGTTGATCTCTCTCAGCTTCTTTTGCTTCCTTAAATTTTTGATCAGCATATTGCTCTAAGTCCTTTCCTGTGTATTCTAATTCCTTGCCTGCTTTTATGAAATCAGCTAATGTTGCCATGTTGTTGGAAAATTAGCTAGAGTTGATAGGCACTCAAATATTTAGTCACTTATTTATCTTAGATATGTTAGGTTTTTAAATCCCCGAGTACAAAAAAATATACTTTTAGATTATAACCTGAAAAACAGATCACAATAAATATGCTAATACATCACACGCTAAAAAAGAGATGCATTATTAATCATATTGCATGCAAATCATTTGGGTATACTCATCTTAACATTCCAGATCAATCATGTACACTCGTTTGGCACCTCAAGTCCAATCGTCTGGCAATACCACACACAGCTTGCGTTATGCTTATGACCGGCTGTTGTTATGCCTGGTTATCAAGAGCATCAACAATTAACCACTTATAAATGATATATAACTTTAGACAATTTCGTACAATTACATGCCCCCGGACAAAACAATGTGGTTTAAATAATAATAAATGTCACTGTCCTGTCTTCGTTCTAACGTCTTTGCCTTCCTTAACTCTAGCTGTTTAATCTATGGAAGTGTTGTGCAGACTGCGTCTCATTTGCATAGCAAAAGTAGTGCCATCGCGACGGTAAAAAATAGAAAAAAATATACAAATAATTAAATAAATGCTTTGAAAAAAAAATATAAAGGTACTAATAATGTTGAAATAAATAAATGTATTCAATAAATAACTTCTATAAACAAATAATATTTGATATAAGTCAACGATTCAGGCGAGCAGCCGCTTTGCGATTTGTCAACAATCACTCGCTGATTGCAAATGGCGTAACGCAGCTGTTTGTCAGTCACGATACTTCACCCGCGCAGCGCTATTTTTAGATTGGAAAAATCAATATTGTTCTAGGCTCACTTTTGTGTATCGCTCCGCCGTGAATCATATTTGACAAATAGTAGTAAATAAATAAGTAATTGTAGAAATAAATGATACAAAACTATAATAATAATACTTACAAATCAGAAGAAAACATGTTCATAAGCACAAAATACTTCAATAAACATAAATAAACATAACTTGGTCACGATGGGCACAGCTCGCACTTTGTTCTGTCTGCACGCGCCATTGTCACTAACACAAATTAAACCCTGTGATAATCTAGCTGTAATACTATTTTAGAGCCGTGGGTGAGTGTTTTAGATTGAACAATTGTCCAAGCCACACTTCTGACACCACTTTATCCTAGTCTGTCATCAACCGATGGCTCAGGCATTCCGGGATACTTCTCTCGCACCACACAAAAAGACTTGTTAGTCGTACGAGAGGAATACACATTTTATTGCCACTGGCTCTTTGCATCACATCAATGTACAACAAAACAGTCGCTAACAAATCACACAAGACTAAATGCACAGAATTGCCTATCACTAGTCGTTTTCCTAACCCTATTGCTAATCTATCTACTCCGCTAACGAAATAAGCATCGACACTAAGCGATGCTCTCACTAAGAAGTCTGTGTCCCGTCTGATCACTCCTCCCGTCCTGTTTACACAGTACGCGGAAGGACTTGGGGCGCACTACGGCTTTTGCGTGCGCCATCACTCAGCACGCTAGAGTAGTGGCCTTACAGTTTAGTTCTCCGTGTCTATCACGTTGGCGTGATCATGCCGTGACCAGAGTGCTTACTCTCTGGTTGACATCTCCGTGTCCCATGAGAGAACTATATCATAGTTCCCCTTCTTACTTCTTCCCTACCCCTACCCTGCCCTCATGTAGGGGCACTGGGTTACCTCTATTCTACTTGAGGTAGACCACTCTTTCAGGGTGGTCTTCATTCCTGAGTCTTTGACAGCCTTTATAAATTCAGCAGCAATTCCATCAGTCCCAGTTGCCTTATTGTTTTTAAGTCGTGTGATTACATATAGGATTTCTTCAAATGTAGGTTCATCAATTTGTGGTTCTCATGTTAGAACCTCTTCCTGTGGGAAAGTGTTACTTGGAGCTTCACAATTTAGTAATTCAACAAAATATTCTTTCCATGTGTTGCACATTTCCTCATTGGTATTTATCATATTCCCATTTTTGTCTTTTAAACCATATGTGTTTTGTTGGTGCCCTCGTTTCATTGACTTCAGTTATTTAAAAAACTTTCTGGATTCATTTTTCTGGTGATTAGTTTCCATATCTTTGATTATATTACTCATATATTCTCGCTTCTGCTGTCGGACTATTTTTGTAGCCTCTTTACATTCATTTCTATAATGCTCTTCCTTTTGGATGTTGTTGATGTCATTTAACCATAAATGTCTGGCATTCTTTTTTCTAATGACTGCTTCTTCACATTTTTGATTGAACCATCTGTTCTTTCTATGCGTGGTTAACACACCGAGACATTCTTCTGCGGTAGATTGAATTGTATTCTTGATGTTCAACCAAGTTTGGTCAACGCTTTTCTCCAAAGGGTTTTGCAGAGTTCCAAGTTTACATTTTATTTCATCTGTAAATTTCTCTTTGACTGTAATTTCTTGTAGTTTTTCTCTGTTATATGTTGGGTGTAATCTTTGTAATATAGTATAGAAAGCTCTCTTAAGTTTTATTTTAAATTTTGCTCCAACGAGGAAGTGGTCACTGTGGCACTCAGCTCCTCTATAACTTCTAACTTGCTGTATGTTTGATGCATTTCTGTTGTTAATTAAAATGTGATCTATTTGATTATAGGTTCTCTTGTCACATGATTTCCAAGTTTGTTTGTGTATATCCTTTCTTTGTAGTCTGGTACTGATAATCTGCCGTCCTTTGGCTTCTGCCAGGTTGATGACTCTCCATCCATATCATTCTATTTGATTATAGGTTCTCTTGTCACATGATTTCCAAGTTTGTTTGTGTATATCCTTTCTTTTTAGTCTGGTACTGCTAATCTGCAGTCCTTTGGCTTCTGCCAGGTTGATGACTCTCATCCATTATCATTTGAAGTTGTATGTAGGCTTCCATACCGGCCACTTTTTTATTAGTTTGTTCTCTACCTATTTTTTGCATTGAAGTCTCCCAGCACAATCAGGATGTTCTGTTTAAGGGTTTCTTCTATGACATCTTCAGATCATTATAAAAGTCTTCTTTAATATCATCTTCTTTCTCTTCAGTAGATGCATTGCACATTAATCATCGTTATATTTTTCAAGTTACCTTTTATTCGTAATTTACTAATCCTGTCATTAACAGCTTTAAAGTTTTAAAACGTTCCCCCATAACTCTTTTTTGATGACAAATCCTGTTCCTAATTCATGTTTATTTTGAGTGTTTCCTCCACATATTATAATCATTCCATTTTGCTCTAAAGTACCCTCTCCTGGCCACCTTATTTCTTGACTTGCTGTTATATCCATTTGATATTCAACCAGCTCCCCGAGGTTAGTTCTTCGGCCGCTCCAGCTCGATATAGTGTCCGTAAATTCCATGTTCCAAATCTCAAAAGTCCTTTAACGTTCCAAGGTCGTTGTCCAGATAAAGGTTTAGGGGGCGGGAAAATTTTCCCCCCCAA
>JACEFZ010015037.1:0-32817 GCA_014155875.1 Cepaea nemoralis
CCCTTTTGCTGGACTGACTTAATTGGGTGGGGTGATCAAGGAACAGGCTAAGTTAGATACAGGAGAAACAGGACAGGTGTAGAGGCGTTATGTTGTAGTGTTGTGTGGTATTGTGTGGTGTAATGGTGTGGTGCTGTGTGGCATAATGGTGTGGTATTGTGTGGTGTTGTGTGGTGTAATGATGTGATGTTTTCTTTTGTAATGGTGTGATGTTGTGTGGTGTAATGTGGTGTTTTGTTTTGTAATGGTGTGATGTTGTGTGGCGTAATGGTGTGGTGTTGTGTGATGTAACGGTTTGGTATTGTGTGGTGTAATGTTGTGGTGTTGTGTGATGTAATGGTGTGGTGTTGTGTGGTGTAATGGTGTAGTGGCGAGTTGTGGGGTGATGCAGTGCAGCTTGTTCGTGTGGAGCGGTGATTGTCTTAGGATGTTGAAATATGGAGTAACGGAGCGGAGCTCTGGCGTTGTGATGGTGTCGTGGTGTGGTATAGAACCATGGGGTTGTGATGGTGTTTTGGCTTTGTGTGACACCATGGCTCTGTGATGGAGTCGTTGTGTGCTGTGGAACCATGGTGTTGTGATTGTGTCATGGTGTGGTGTGGAGCCAAGATAAGTGTGGGATCCTCATGGTGCATAATGCTAGGGTATGGAGCAGTGGTAACAAAAACTTAGTCTAGAGATGATGAGCTGCAGGGAGGGACCAGAGCACTTGGCCGACAATCATCCCCAACATTATCTGCCTCTCGTTTTGATTGTACACACCAATGCACTGCTGTTATTCCGTCTCTTGGTGTTATATCGTGACTTATTGCTCTGTATCTCGTGATCGCACTCCCTCGGACAGATCTCTCCAGTAATCAAGAAAAATAAAAACATATGATGTTGATAATTATCCGAACAATGCAAGTGAAGAGATGAAGAAGGGACCTTGGAAACGAATCTTTGACCTGACACGTTTTCGCAAAGACTGGCTCCAAAGCATAATTGTTTTATTTAAAAGTACCAAGTGTTTAAAGACTGGGACATAAATAGCGGGGTGGTTGGTTGAAAATGAAATGCCTTTGTCACATCAAACTTCACAGGCCCCGCGATATTGCAGTGGCATGCACGTTTGTCTGTCGTCTTATTGGTCGTGCGTTCGAATCGCCATTGAACTGGGATGTTTAATAAAAATTAACCGGGTTTCTAGATTGACCCCATCTAAAATGAGTACCGTGAAATATCCGGGGAAGTAAATGCGACTGATGTGATATTGGTAACAACCCCTATCGAATGTCAACTGGTCTATACAATATGGGTGTGCATCATATACCCAATAACTTTAAAGCGCTGAAAATAGTCTTTTACATTAAACGTGCCAGATGCTTGGAAGCAACAGTACCGGAAGGAACGGTTCTTGGAAGCAACAGTACCAGAAGGAACGTTTCTTGGAAGCAACAGTACCGGAAGGAACGGTTCTTGGAAGCAAAAGTACCGAAAGGAACGGTTCTTGGAAGCAACAGTACCGGAAGGGATGGTTCTTTGAAGCAACAGTACCGGAAGGAACTGTTATTGGAAGCAACAGTACCGGAAGGAACGGTTCTTGGAAGGAACAGTACCGGAAGGAACGGTTCTTGGAAGCAACAGTACCGGAAGGAACGGTTCTTGGAAGCAACATACCGGAAGGAACGGTTCTTGGAAGAACAGGCGGGGTCACACCAACACGAAGATGGACATAGGACACTAACTGAACATGCCTGAGGCTGAGGAGCTGATGAGAGATCAGGAGTCTTTTCTACAGGTCGTGATGAGAGCGAAGCTCTGCAGAAAGCCTTCAACATGATAATAATGAAAGAACGGTAGGCTGAGAATCGGTTCGACATTTCAAATCGATTGTGATGAGATATCAACGATACTGTCGCTAATTATCGCTAAATTGTTTCGTTTCTACCTAGGTATAATCACTACAGTATAGATCAGAAACATGAAGAACGACTGAATCGATTGCTGAAAGCTACAAACGCTAAAATGGTATGACAGAATCACCAATGTGGAGCTCACGGAGAGAACTAAACAAATGCATTGACTCAGTGGTGAGGAAAAGATGCCATCGCAGGATAGGAGAAAACATGAGATTAGTATAAATAGGAAGAAAATACAACCCGCAATAGGAGAAGAACAATGCGGGTTTGTAGAAGACAAGGGTATGGTAAAAGATGTGTATATACTGAGAACAATGCGGGTTTGTAGAAGACAAAGGTATGGTAAAAGATGTGTATATACTGAGAACAATGCGGGTTTGTAGAAGACAAGGGTATGGTAAAAGATGTGTATATACTGAGAACAATGTGTGTTTGTAGAAGACAAGGGTATGGTAAAAGATGTGTATATACTGAGAACAATGCGGGTTTGTAGAAGACAAGGGTATGGTAAAAGCTGTGTATATACTGAGAACAATGCGGGTTTGTAGAAGACAAGGGTATGGTAAAAGCTGTGTATATACTGAGAACAATGCGGGTTTGTAGAAGACAAGGGTATGGTAAAAGCTGTGTATATACTGAGAACAATGCGGGTTTGTAGAAGACAAGGGTATGGTAAAAGCTGTGTATATACTGAGAACAATGCGGGTTTGTAGAAGACAAGGGTATGGTAAAAGCTGTGTATATACTGAGAACAATGCGGGTTTGTAGAAGACAAGGGTATGGTAAATGATGTGTATATACTGAGAACAATGCGGGTTTGTAGAAGACAAGGGTATGGTAAAAGCTGTGTATATACTGAGAACAATGCGGGTTTGTAGAAGACAAGGGTATGGTAAATGATGTGTATATACTGAGAACAATGCGGGTTTGTAGAAGACAAGGGTATGGTAAAAGCTGTGTATATACTGAGAACAATGCGGGTTTGTAGAAGACAAGGGTATGGTAAATGATGTGTATATACTGAGAACAATGTGGGTTTGTAGAAGACAAGGGTATGGTAAAAGCTGTGTATATACTGAGAACAATGCGGGTTTGTAGAAGACAAGGGTATGGTAAAAGCTGTGTATATACTGAGAACAATGTGGGTTTGTAGAAGACAAGGGTATGGTAAAAGATGTGTATATACTGAGAACAATGTGGGTTTGTAGAAGACAAGGGTATGGTAAATGATGTGTATATACTGAGAACAATTATTGAACGTTTTATAGAAGTACACAAACACCTGCATCTTTGCTTTATTGATTACACAAAGACTTTCCATAGAGTAAGACATGTCAACATGATAGAGATCTTTGCAGATCTACAAATTTATGGGAAAGACATTAGACTTATAAAAAAAAACATACTGGAAACAAGAAGCAGCCATAAGGTTTGATGATCAACTGGGTCAATATCAGCCTATTAAGAGAGGTATGAGTCAGGGCATGTGTAATGTCTCCAGAACTTTTTTCCCTATACAGTGAAAATACTTTCAGAAATGTAGAAGATATAAATGGAATCATCATAGGGGGACAAAACATCAATAACATTAGATATTTGGATGATACAGTATTGGTTGCTGACAATGAGCAGTATTTGCAACAATTAGTAGATGCGGTTGTTGCACACAGAGAATAACCAGGGTTAGAATTAAATTGTAAAAAGACACACATTATGGTCGTCACTATGAAGAACGAAGTACCACAATGTAATATACAAGTAAATGGGAATATTCTTCAACAAGTGAATCGGTACAATTATCTCGCAGCAGTCATAACATCTGATGGGAGATGCCTTGAAGAGATTAGAACAAGAATTGCAAAGGCTACCTGTTGCAAGATGAAAAACATACTGACCAATAACAAGAAGTCAAATGAAAAGAGAAAAAGAGTGTTGAGGTGTTACATAGAACATGTACTTTTGTATGGATGTGAAGCTTGGACAATCAGCAGTCAAGCTGAAAAACATCTTATGGCTGTGGAAATGTGGTATCTGAGGAGAATGCAAAGAATACAATGGACATACAGCAGAACCAATGACCAAGTACTACAAGAAACAAATGAAAATCGTAAATTGATTAGAGAAATTAGACGTAGACAGTCACACATTTTTGGACATGTTATGAGAAGAAATAAATTTGAGAACTTAGTGACAACTGGCAAGATCGAGAGGAAGAGAACAAGGGGAAGACATAAGTAAATACCTAGATGGCTTGACCACATGGCATGGTCGAGATAAGAACACTGAGCTGGTCCACGACTCTGGCGATTGAGTGAAATGGTGAATCATGACCGCCCACGTTTACTGGCATGGCAGATGTTGGATGATGGGTGGATACTATGAAGTCATTTGTTTGGAATCCACAGAGCACACGGAATAGAGTAAGACCTGAAAGCACACGGAGAAGAGAATTGGAGCTGACACAGGCATCTTGTCGTCTTGACAGACGGTAGCTAGTTACATTGTGCTTATAAAAAGGATGGAGTCTTATCACACACAGCCTGGCCTAATTGTAGAGACTATGCATCATCCCCTCTCGGCCTGTATAGTTTAGTCCAGAGGAAAGGTAACACCAATACATCTGGAACAAGACAAGCTGCAGAAGCTGCCGGATCAACAAAGCAATGTAAATGTCCGCCTGTTGGAGCTTCGATACTACATTAATTATCGGCCTAGGTTTAGGGCCTGGCCTGCTCTGTCATGACATTTAATCTCAGGCCCATTTAGTCTCCTCGAACTAGCATACGGCTTGTACTCTCCCAAATGCACTCCTCCGCCAGAAGCCGTTCGTACAATATGGGGTGTCGGGTTTGGTGATCGTCGCCCAACATTCTGCGCTAAGAGAAAGCAGGTAGTACCGTCTACTGTCGTCATACGGTAGCTCAGTCATATCTGGGTAAGATCTGACAACCGAATTTGAACTAGAAACAAATTAGATATGGATGGCATGGAGGAAGCTGCCTGAGATAGTACATACTAGGACGGTTTGGATGAGCTGGTTCAGCGAAATGTGACCCACTGGGGACAAGCTCGAAAGTCGTAGGATGATATTATCACATAACTGACCTCTGACCCTAACCATATATAAACATTCAATACTCCTCATCAAATATGAGAAGTCTACCTGACCTCATTCGTTAATGCAGCCATATTCGCAGTTCACAAGAAACGTATATGGAAAACTCACAAACATACTATGAAAATATGGCGCTAGCACCATATACCCTTTACATTTCAAGGTATGAAAACGGGCCATCGACTTGCTCCAATAGTTGAGACTTGCTCCAATAGTTGAGACTTGCTCCAATAGTTGAGACTTGCTCCAATAGTTGAGACTTGCTCCAATAGTTGAGACTTGCTCCAATAGTTGAGACTTGCTCCAATAGTTGAGAATACAAGTCTGGCCTAAGTAAAATAATGGACTAGTATTTCTTCAGTATCGTTACTTCTATAATGTGTATGGACATAAAATGGAATTTACAGGTATATTTCGATCTGAAGTAATGTGCTGGCGTTACTGACACAAATCATTACGGCAAAGTTACTTCTATAAAGAGCTTGTAATTGGGTAGTTTTTGAGCGTAGATAGTCAAGATTTAATTCGTTGTGTCCTATTGAGTTGTTACATTAACCAGCGCCATCTCATTTGTTAGTGTAAACCATTTTGCTCCACGGGGTTAGTATCCGAACATATACAGACCTAATATAATGAGTTAAAGTGAAACAAATACTTAAAATACAATGAGTCAAAGAAACAAATGCTTTGTGTATGTTTCAAAGAAACAAATGCTACTATATAATGAGTTGGCAAACATGCGTGGAATATAATTAGTTAAAGTAACAAATACTTGGAATATGTTTTAAAGTAACAAATGCTCGGAATATAATGAGGAAACGTAATAACAGTTTTGGATATAATGAGCTAAATTATATTGCGCTAAAGCATACTGAGTTAAATATATAGCTGCCTGGACTATAATAAAGTACAATAACAACTGCTTCAGATATACAGAGTTAAAGTAACAATTGCCTAGAAATAAGAAAATGCAGACTTATAAACAAACCATTTGCTTTATCAGAATTCAAAAGCCGCGTGCTCAGATATCAAGAGACCCATTAAGTAAACTCTCAGACAACTCTACATCAAAGCTCGTTATATTTTGAAATCAAACACACTATTAGAAATTAAATTTGTAAATTTCCATTTACGTATGCCTGTTTGCCGAGAAAGTATCTTTATTTACAGGTCTCTTGTATATAGTAAAGGGAGTCTCTGTGGCGAAGTGATCAAGCCGTCTACCTCGCGCTCCGAAGGTTGTGGGTTCGATTCCGGGTTACGTCTTTCTGTTCACGAGTGCATTTTTCTCGGAGACTCCAAGGTCATCCTGCCGAAAGAGACTGAGCCATATGGAATAAAGCTCGGGGCAATGAACTCGATCCTCTCGACTTTTAAGATATTGTTTATACATTAAAACAATTTTGGATGTCCATTGCAGAACGTTGCTATCAATTCCAGTTGGATTTTATAGGCTGTTTCACGTTCAGTGGCTTGCCATTGCTTTCTGAGCGAGAAATTTACGTTTAAGTCCAAATTAATCTCTGTATTGGTGTTGAATCTCCTACCCCGACATCAGCTTACCGAAAAGTTAAGAGCGATGGCTCTTATCATTTCGAGCACTTTGGAGTCGTATTTTAAAATTAAAACATAGAATTAGAAATACAATCTGTAAATCTCCACATGTATATTTATTTATGCATATTTTAAGCGCTCACGTCTGTGTTTAAACTGTTGAACGAGGGGACGGAGCGAATGTCGAATGTCTTGAGTGCAGCAATGTCGTTTCTTAGCTCAACTCATTTAAACTCCTCGTTTACATATTATTAAACGCAAAATAAATACACGAATTTTAATTTAGAAAATCTAGACATAAACATTATAACATCAACACGGACATCTCACCTGGCCATCCTTGCGTTATCTCCAAAACTATGAATCACCATTTCATCCACGGTCACCATTTTGTGACCACAAGATCATCCGAGATAATTAGGAGGTCTTGGCTGTCACATTCTGAAAATTGAGGCCATTTGTGATAAGCAAGTTACACAGAGATGAGTAAGTAGAGGAAGGTGTTGAGGTCAGCCCAAGAGCAGACGGTGAGGTGATAGTTCAAGGGGAGAGAGTGGGAGAAATTAATTTCGTTCGCAGCCTGGCAACTCGGTTTGTGTGTGAACCGGCAAACGTGACCAGTAATCTAGGTTGAGAAGTGACATGGTTTAACACCCATAGAATTGATTATAATACGACAATTTACACATAAAAATAATGCTAATTTTACAAACATAAATAATAATGCATTTACCAACATAAATTATACTAAATTAACAAACGTAATTAATAATAACTTTATAAACATAAATAATAATAATAATTAACAAAACATAAATAGTTTATACATTTACAAATATAAATAAACATAAATTTATAAACGTAAATAATATTACATTTTCAAACATAAATAATCATACATTTACAAACATAAATAATCATAACTTTACAAAAATAAATAATCATAAATTTACAAACATAAATAGTCATAAATTTACAAACATAAATAATAATAATGCCATGCAAGTAGGTTACCAACTAACAGTATACCACAACAAGCAATGATGTACAGACCAGAGGGAAGCAGAGGAAGAGGCCGACCACGTAAATGATGGACGCAGGGAATAACAGAGTCCATGGGAATATCGATACATGAAGCCCATAAGCGGGCACTCTCCCGCTGTTTATACTTCACCTCGACACCGCAAGGTACAAGAGGAACATGATGAGATGAGATAAGATGAGAATAATAATAATGTGCATGTCCTTCGCAGAACGTTGCTATCAACCCCCAACTCCAGGTTTATTTTCCAGGCAATTTTACTTTCAGTAGTTTGCCATAGCTGTCTAAACAAGAATTGACGGTTGAAGTCCAAACTGATGCGTGAAGGAAACCATCCCGCTACCTGGTGATCAGCGTACTAGAAATTGAACATCTAGAGCGCTATAATCCCTACGGCCACGTCGAGTTCCAAATGTCCATATGGATATTAACTTCCAAGCCATTGTTGCATATTGGATACATCTTTTATAGTTTGTTCTTTGTACCATATTGGGACGTAGTCTTATCATATAAAATCTCCCACACCTCGATCCATATCGTTCACGTATTATCCATATAAGTTTCTAATTCTGAGGTCAACGTGGGGGAATAGATAAAAGCCCCGGCTCTTAAATTCCCGGTGCGCTAATGGCTAGGTAGCTGGTTCAACCACTACACCGGTCATTTTGGGCTAAATTGTTGACTTCCCGTCCTTCACTTGGGGACGTCAATTACAAATACCTTAGAAGTGGGAGTGGATTCGCCTGATGGCGAGGGACACTGGTAATAGGGAAAGCTAATCCACACGCAGATCACTCCCCAGTAGTGGAAGTAGTAGCACGTGAATGGGCTAGGCTTGGGTTCAAAGTGAGTAAACCACACACACAAAAGTTTCTAATTCTCTTCTCCGTATGTTCTTTGGTCTCCCACACAAAGAAAAGTGTCTAATTCTCTTCTCCGTGTGTTATTTGGTCTCCCACACAAAGAAAAGTTTCTCATTCTCTTCTAAGTATGTTATTTGGTCCGCCACACAAAGAAAGGTTTCTAATTCTCTTCTCCGTATGTTCTTTGGTCTCCACACAAAGAAAAGTTTCTCATTCTCTTCTCCGTATATTCTTTGGTCTCCCATTATTTTGTTTGTCATATGGGCTCCGTTGAAAGGACATTCTAGCTCACCTACTATCAGGTTTTATAAACGTATGCCCTATCTAGCATCAGCATCTTTCCCTCACGTAATGATTCTCGGGAATCCGTCTAGTTCTGTCCCTAAGGTCTTCATTAATGCTTCTCTCATACCATTTTAGTATTTTAGTTATGCTCAGGCACAATTTAATGAATGGTTTTACTTTACTGGAATTGTTTTAGCTTCTCTCTGTGTATATGATGAGTACAACATTAATGATTTAGTGTTAGAGTTGGATATTATTTATGTGGTGTCTATATGTTTGTGACAAAAAGGCACTAATTGGCAGATAAGGTCAGTGTCAGAGCAGCTGCCTATCTTCTAGAATAGTTTATGGTGTCCACACATCGTCATGTGAGTAAATAGGTTAGATGTCAATACTCAATGTTTCTTTGTTTGTGTGTGTGTACATGTGTGTGTGCGTGTGTATATGTGTGTGTATGTGTGTGTGTGTGTGCAGAGAGAGAGAGAGTGGGAGGGAGGGAGGGATGGAGACAGAGAGAGAGAGAGAGAGAGAGAGAGAGAGAGAGAGAGAGAGAGAGAGAGAGAGAGAGAGAAAGAGCAAGAGAGAGTGAGTGAGTTTGTTGGTCCGCAAATTCGAAAACTTCTTCATGATGACGAGTTTCTTTGCGTGTTGCTTAAAAAGTAAAAAGTAGCATGGCTAGCATTTAAGTCAGTGGTGCACAATTGTCTTCGAAACAGCAGATCTGATAATTACAATGAAACTGCAGAAAATATCCTTCTGAAGTGTAAGAGGCTTGGCTGCAACATTTCTTTGAAAATTCATTTTCTGGATTCTCATCTGGATTTCTATACGTCAAACTGTGGAGCTGTCAGTGATGAGCATGGTGAACGATTTCACCAAAACATTGCTGCTATGAAGACAAGGTATCAAGGCAATTAAAGCCCTTCAATGCTTGCCGATTACTGTTGGACTGTGACAAGAGACACCGCATTGATTGACTACAAAAAGGAAGCAACGAGAGCTCGAACAGCGACTGAATAATGAACGAATGGGTTTAAATATGCATTTTTAAACAGTGTGTGTGAATTTGAATGTTTCTATTTTGTTTTCTATAATTTTATGTTGACATAACAACATTAATTGAGTATGTAACCACAATTTATATAATTCTAAAGTAGAAAGACTAATTGTTCACACTAGAGAATTAAACAAGCATACGTTATTTTTATTATTGTAATGTGCATTCATCATTTTATTTTAAAAGACATGTAGAGCCAATTGGTACATTTCATTATATTTGGCATCAGCATGTGAAATCAATAAGAAATGGTTTATTTAATTTCTGATACAATTACTTTTGAAAATGTGTTGACTAGTGTTATCAGCACGGAGTATCATAATGTTGATATATACCCCCGTTATGAAGTTGGGCCGATCACGGAGCCACGGCGATCGGGATAAGAAATCACATATAGAGGAAGATTATAACTCAGGATCTCCGAGCTACCAAATGAGTACACTAAAAATTACCCTTCAGTGGACCCCATCAATACAACCGCAGAAGCCACATGGGGCACGACAAACTGCATTAGATAAAACGAAGGACGTTGCGGTAGGCCTTCATCAGCACTACACCGAAAAAAAAAAAAAATAAATAAATAAATAAAAAACACGGAAGTGACATGGACAAATTAACACGGATTGAAATTACTACAAGCAGACATAATAAAATAATAGCTGGTCTCCATGGTCTAGGGGTTACACGACTTTCTCCGTAATCCCGTAAACTCTCGTGAGTAACGTGATATGCGCGTGAATCGGTAGCGGTTCTCTCCGTTTCAGTAACTTACGGGGTATGTGAGCCGGTCGCTCAGAAAGCAATGGCAAACTACTGAGCGTTATCTTGCCAAGAAATCAACAATCAGCTGAAAAATGCTGATTTTGACAGCAATGTCTTGTAAAGGATGTGCGAACAAAAAAAAAAAAAAAAACCACAGACATAATAATACACAAGTCTACGCATTAAGGGAACCGCGATAAACTAATGGCCAGGCGCTAGCTACCCGCTTAGTGGCGAAGAGGTTTCGAACGCAGTTCGTAATCCGGCATACCGCGTTCGAAACACAGCTGCAACTTACTTAAAAAGACGCTCGCGGCCGGCCCGCTGGACATGGGATCAATCCACATCGGGGTGGATTGTTAAAATTGATCTGAGCTCTCAGGTTGACCCGGCTTAAAGTGGACACCTGGACATGTCTTAGGAGACACAATCAGCCAGCTTGCTACTGACCACATCACTGACTGAGTCCCGATAGGTCTATCAAAATGGGCTTAGCACCATATGTCATCAAAGCCTGTAGAAGGGCCCTTTAGTTTTTGTTTCACTTGTTTAATAAAAGCACAATGCAAGAAGAAAAAGGGCATCAGATGTATAGCATTGTCGCAGCAGACCCGGGGAAACGCAATAAGTATATATCTACGCACAATGCCGCGGGATGCGGACAAACATGCTTCAGCAGGCATGCAGGTCAGACATTCACAAACGGGTACGGGAACATGCGTGCATAACAAGAGTGTAGAAACATGGCACAGAGAACAGCAGAGAAATATACACAGGCAGACAGACCCTGAGAAAGAAAGACAGACGGACAGACAGACAGGCTTACAGACAGACAAGCCGACAGAAGGAAAAACAAAAGAAAAAAGAAAGAAAGGAAGACACCGACCGACCGACCGACCGACCGACCGACCGACCGACAGACCGACAGACCGACAGACCGACAGACCGACAGACAGACAGACAGACAGACAGACAGACAGACGGACAGACGGACGGATGGACGGACGGACGGACATTTAAGATGAGTTAATTAAATAATGAATAGGTATATGAAAGAAAAATATACTAACAGACAGACATAGGGACAGATGGATCCATGGATAGACACACAGAGTGGCAGTGTTACTTTTGAAAGTATAAGGAATTATTAAAACTATGAATTGATTAATTAAAGAATTGTTAGGTTGGCAGACAGACAGACCAAACACATCACGAAGAGGACATCAACAACAACAACAACCACAACAACAACAACAATAATAATACCAGCAAAAATAACAACAACAGCAGTAGCAACAACAACAACAACAACAACAAAACGCTATCTTACGCTACATTCTGCACTAAGCGACAACTACCTGGAATGAAGCCGGTCGTCTGCAGGTAACACAGACGAGTAAGAACACACGTGTAGAGAGACGCGCTGACTGTCCGTGAGCGGTGTAGCACTGACTTTGAACGTAACCTCACGCACATAAACACGACTCACGTGAAAAGTGGTTCCGTCGTGGCAAAGGCCTGCTGCCGCTAGGCGGAGTAATGAACCACGTCGACTAAACCTGGTCACAGCTTTACGCGTTTAAATGACTGGTTCCGTTTCTCATTGTCTAAGTCTTCTTAGGTCAAAGCAGACAAACGGTTACATCTTCTATCGTAATGCTGTTTGTTCTAGTAACGGCTGATGGAGCCTTTTATAATGCAGATAATATAAAGTTACAGTAAAAAGTTAGTTGCAATGAACTCCAGCTTTGTTTTCTATTTTGTGATTTATTATTAATTTTTTTTTAAATTTTCAGATGTTTTCCATTGCTATCTTGGCAAGTTCCGTAGTTTGCTATTTCTTTCTGAACGACCGGCACTTATATCATTGTATCAAATACCAACGCAAAGCGATCTGTGTGTGAAGAATGATAGATTGTAATGTGATCATTCGGGAGGTAATGAGGAGATGAGAGAGGTAAAATGCAGAACAGAGAAAACTATGGTAATGAGGAGATGAGCGGTATAAAACAGTAGTACAAGGTAATCTATGGTAATGAGGAGATGAGAGGGGTAAAATAGTAGAACAGAGTAAACTATGGTAATGAGGAGATGAGAGAGGTAAAATGCAGAACAGAGTAAACTATGGTAATGAGGAGATGAGAGAGGTAAAATAGTAGAACAGAGTAAACTATGGTAATGAGGAGATGAGAGACGTAAAATGGTAGAACAGATTAAACTATGGCAATGAGGAGATGAGAGAGGTAAAATAGTAGAACAGAGTAAACTATGGCAATGAGGAGAGGAGAGAGGTAAAATAGTAGAACAGAGTAAACTATGGTAATGAGGAGATGAGAGGGGTAAAATAGTAGAGCAGAGTAAACTATGGTAATGAGGAGATGAGAGGGGTAAAATAGTAGAACAGAGTAAACTATGGCAATGAGGAGAGGAGAAAGGTAAAATAGTAGAACAGAGTAAACTATGGCAATGAGGAGAGGAGAGAGGTAAAATAGTAGAGCAGAGTAAACTATGGTAATGAGGAGATGAGAGGGGTAAAATAGTAGAACAGAGTAAACTATGGCAATGAGGAGATGAGAGAGGTAAAATGCAGAACAGAGTAAACTATGGTAATGAGGAGATGAGAGAGGTAAAATAGTAGAACAGAGTAAACTATGGTAATGAGGAGATGAGAGAGGTAAAATGCAGAACAGAGAAAACTATGGTAATGAGGAGATGAGCGGTATAAAACAGTAGTACAAGGTAATCTATGGTAATGAGGAGATGAGCGGTATAAAACAGTAGTACAAGGTAATCTATGGTAATAAGGAGATGAGCGGTATAAAACAGTAGAACAGAGTAAACTATGGTAATGAGGAGATGAGAGAGGTAAAATAGTAGAACAGAGTAAACTATGGTAATGAGGAGATGAGAGACGTAAAATAGTAGAACAGATTAAACTATGGTAATGAGGAGATGAGAGACGTAAAATAGTAGAACAGATTAAACTATGGTAATGAGGAGATGAGAGACGTAAAATAGTAGAACAGATTAAACTATGGTAATGAGGAGATGAGAGACGTAAAATAGTAGAACAGATTAAACTATGGTAATGAGGAGATGAGAGAGGTAAAATAGTAGAACAGAGTAAACTATGGTAATGAGGAGATGAGAGACGTAAAATAGTAGAACAGAGTAAACTATGGTAATGAGGAGATGAGCGGTATAAAACAGTAGAACAGAGTAAACTATGGTAATGAGGAGATGAGAGAGGTAAAATAGTAGAACAGAGTAAACTATGGTAATGAGGAGATGAGAGAGGTAAAATAGTAGAACAGAGTAAACTATGGTAATGAGGAGATGAGCGGTATAAAACAGTAGAACAGATTAAACTATGGTAATGAGGAGATGAGAGAGGTAAAATAGTAGAACAGAGTAAACTATGGTAATGAGGAGATGAGAGGGGTAAAATAGTAGAACAGAGTAAACTATGGCAATGAGGAAATGAGAGTGGTAAAATAGTAAGTAGAACAGACTAAACTATGGTAATGAGGAGATGAGAGAGGTAAAATAGTAGAACAGAGTAAACTATGGCAATGAGGAGATGAGAGGGGTAAAATAGTAGAACAGAGTAAACTATGGTAATGAGGAGATGAGAGGGGTAAAATAGTAGAACAGAGTAAACTATGGCAATGAGGAAACGAGAGTGGTAAAATAGTAGAAGAGAGTAAACTATGGTAATGAGGAGATGAGAGAGGAAAAATAGTAGAACAGATTAAACTATGGTAATGAGGAGATGAGAGAGGTAAAATAGTAGAACAGATTAAACTATAGTAATAAGGAGATGAGAGAGGTAAAATAGTAGAACAGAGTAAACTATGGTAATGAAGAGATGAGAGGGGTAAAATAGTAGAACAGAGTAAACTATGGTAATGAGGAGATGAGAGAGGTAAAATAGTAGAACAGAGTAAACTATGGTAATGAGGAGATGAGAGAGGTAAAATAGTAGAACAGAGTAAACTATGGTAATGAGGAGATGAGAGAGGTAAAATAGTAGAACAGAGTAAACTATGGTAATGAGGAGATGAGAGAGGTAAAATAGTAGAACAGATTAAACTATGGTAATGAGGAGATGAGAGAGGTAAAATAGTAGAACAGAGTAAACTATGGTAATGAGGAGATGAGAGAGGTAAAATAGTAGAACAGAGTAAACTATGGTAATGAAGAGATGAGAGGGGTAAAATAGTAGAACAGGTTAAACTATGGTAATGAGGAGATGAGAGAGGTAAAAAAATAGAAGAGAGAAAGCTATCTTGAGAGTCTGGCTAGACAAGAGAGCCGTGGTGGTGTAGTGGCTAAATTAGCGCCTGTCTCCCGATGGTTTATAGTCGATGCGCAGCGGGTCAGATTCGAATTTTAAAAATGTACATGGGTGTGTTAGATGGTCCAGGCTAAAATAGGTTCAAGTAATATGCATGGGAAGTAAATTCGGCTGGATTGATGTTGATCACTTGACCAGCCAGGTGTGGATTGATGTTGATCACTTGACCAGCCAGGTGTGGATTGATGTTGATCACTTGACCAGCCAGGTGTGGATTGATGTTGGTCACACACCACCCATCAGGTGTGGATTTATGTTGATCACATCACCGGCCAGGTGTGGATTGATGTTGATCACTTGACCAGCCAGGTGTGGATTGATGTTGGTCACATCACCCGCCAGGTGTGGATTGATGTTGGTCACATCACCCGCCAGGTGTGGATTGATGTTGGTCACATCACCCGCCAGGTGTGGATTGATGTTGATCACATCACCGGCCAGGTGTGGATTGATGTTGGTCACACACCACCCATCAGGTGTGGATTGATGTTGATCACATCACCGGCCAGGTGTGGATTGATGTTGGTCACACCACCCGCCAGGTGTGGATTGATGTTGATCACACCACCCGCCAGGTGTGGATTGATGTTGGTCACACCACCCGCCAGGTGTGGATTGATGTTGGTCACACCACCCGCCAGGTGTGGATTGATGTTGGTCACACCACCCGCCAGGTGTGGATTGATGTTGGTCACACCACCCGCCAGGTGTGGATTGATGTTGGTCACACCACCCGCCAGGTGTGGATTGATGTTGGTCACACCACCCGCCAGGTGTGGATTGGTCTATACAAATGTGGGTACAACATCCCATGCGCCTCTAGGCTTGTGAAAGGGCCCTTACATGATACACACCTCTAGGCCCTTACATGATACACACCTCTAGGCCCTTACATGATACACACCTCTAGAGCCCTTACATGATACACACCTCTAGGCCCTTACATGATACATACCTCTAGGGTCCTTACATGATACACACCTCTAGGGTCCTTACATGATACACACCTCTAGGGTCCTTACATCATACACACCTCCAGGGCTCTTACATGATACACACCTCTAGGCCCTTATATGATACACACCTCTAGAACCTTACTTGATACACACCTTTATGGCCCTTACATGATACACACCTCTAGGGCCCTTACATGATACACACCTCTAGAGCCCTTGCATGATACACACCTCTAGGACCCTTACAAGATACACACCTCCAGGGCGCTTACATGATACACACCTCCAGGGCCCTTACATGATACACACCTACAGGGCCCTTACATGATACACACCTCTAGGCCCTTACATGATACACACCTCTATGACCCTACCATGATACACACCTCTAGGGCCCTTACATGATACACACCTCTATGCCCTTACATGATATACACCTCTAGGGCCCTTACCTGATACACACCTCTATTGCCCTTACATGATACACACCTCTAGGGCCCTTACATGATACACACCGCTAGGACCCTTACATGATACACGCCTCAAGGGCCCTTACATGATACACACCTCAAGGGCCCTTACATGATACACGCCTCAAGGGCCCTTACATGATACACACCTCTAGGGTCCTTACATGATACACACATCTAGAGCCCTTACATGATACACACCTCTAGGCCCTTACATGATACACACCTGCTCAACAACCTGTAACTTTAAGTGTAAACAAAGATTGCATCTCCTTTGCAGGACTTTGCGACCAACTCCATGTTGTAAGTTCAGCGGGTTGCCATAAATTTTAAATGTATTCTGTTCAAAAGGTCATTTTTACGGCATCATGTTTAGAAGTATATGCCGAGAGATGATTGTTGATAGAAATTTAAAGTTCACTGCTTTGGGAAGACTTATTCTTCAAAATTTCACATTACGCCCCGCATCCTTCGTCACCTATTTCTGGTTGTATTTTCCACACGAAGGGTGTAGCATGGGTGGGAGCGCAAGCGCAATTGAAATACTACTTTTATCGTTTCTTTACTTATTCAGTCAAGCTGATTCTTCAGTGGAGATTTGTTCGCAACATAGACGAGCAATATCTCCTGCGGGCGGAATCTCGCTGGTCGCGTGATCCGCACTGAAGACAGTGTCAGGCGGGGAGTTTGACAGTAGTACACGCTTATATAGGTCCAGACACTTGGTCAGGAGGGAGATTGACAGAAGTACACGCTCATACAGGTCCAGACACTTGATTTGAGGCACTCAGCTGAGGGATATGGCTGAACGCCTCTAAGTCAAATCCCCCGGATGTGAGGGCCTGGCCGCTACTCACCTTCCTGCTCTTGGAGGTTTGATGCTGAGCCGCCAGCATCTGCAGCCTACCTTGTTCCAGACGTACTGGTTATCCTTTCCTCTGGAGAAAACAAGGCAAGGCCGAGAGAGGGATCATGCTGCATGGGCAACACATGTTCTCTGAATCCATGCCCAGGCATTGTGCGATGGAATTCTAGCTCTAGTTTCAATCCACATACTTTCGTCTGCAAAGACGGCAAGGTACCACTTAGTATTGCCTGGTGATTCTTAGCAAAATCGTTGTGATGCAACTCATTATACCATTTTTTTTCCAATGATGAACACATTCTGATGTCAAATGTTCAATGATGAACACATTCTGAGGCTCCTGATTTACATTATCACGCGTCATGCCGATAAGCGTGGGGGATCATGTCTCGCCATCTGCCACGATCACCAGAGTCGTGGATCAACTCTGTGTTTTTGTCTCGACCATGTCATGTGGCCAAGCCATCCAGGTATTCTCTGCCTTCCCCTTGTTCTTTTCCCCTCAATCTCGCCAGTTGTCACCAAGTTCTCTAGTTTATTTCTACGCATAACCTGCCACAAAATTGGTGACTATTTACGTCTAATTTCTCTAATCATGTTCTGGTTTTCATTTACTTCTGGTAGGGCTTGTTATTATTTTTAGTTTTATTTTTTTTTTTAAAGCCGCCCTTTGTATTCTTTACAGTTTCCTCAGAAATCCCATTTCCACTGCCATTAGATGTTTTTCAGCTTATCTGCTCATTGTCAGGTTTCACATCCATATAAATGCCCAGGTTCTATTTAGCACTTCAACACTCTTTTTCTCTCTTCAGGATTACAAAAAACATAGACTGACACCATTCCGGAATCACGTTTACAGTATTTTGTATTATGTTCAGCAGTCTGGTGATCTGGTCTATTCCTTATTCTTCTAGGACATTTATAATTTCCGTTATGATGTTGTCGGGACCAGTCTCTTGTCGGATTTCATATTATTAAGGGCAGTCTGAACTTTCTTGCTAAGTCAGTGGCTCGAATGCTTCCCCTGCCCTTGCCATTTCCGTGCAATTCACAAACCAGTGCACATATTCTGTTACATAGAATGTAATTTCCTCTGACGGATAATTACAGCAAATATAAATATAAGAGGACAGATACCTGCAGGCTCTCTCACATACAATATCCGGCTGATGATGTTAGATAACACGTGACAGTAATGTATCTATTTCCACGAGTGTAGCCGGGTTCGGTAAATGAGAAGAGGATGTAAAGGACTCTTTCACTTGCCTGGGGGTTATTTGGTATGTGGTGCTAACACCATAATTTTATAGACCAATCAACGCAGCGTTGTGGTTTCATTTACTCTCCGGTAAATTAGATTTACATGTTGAATTCTCGTTTTTGACCTGGGGACGTAAATTACAACGACCGCTAAGTCGGAGTGGGTTCGCATGATGGCGAGGGACACTATTAATAGTGAAAGGTAGCCCACATGCAAAGACAGCCCAATGCACTCACTGGTAGTAGCAACTAGTAGCAGAGGCACGTTTGTGGACTACGCACAAGTTTAAAGCCAGGAGGCGCGAAAAGAAACAAATATAAATAAATCAATGAGATAAGCAATGGTTCTTGAGGACATTGCAGTCGGTACAGAGGACATACAGTGGTACATGGGACATTACAGTGAGTACAGAGGAAATTACAGTGGATACAGAGGACATTACATTGGGTACATAGGACATTACAGTGGGTTTGGAGAGTTGCGTCAAACTGAGGACTTTCATTTAATTAATTACAATCAATAGCTACATTTCTATTTCGGTTATACCATTACCACTACCTCGTTCAACCTGAAAGAGAAGTTATACTAAGGTCCATCCCTGGCTCAGATTAACAATCCTGTGACTGAGTCAGCCACAAATAGCGGCTGCCAACGGTTTTATCCGCACATGATATTAATTTGAAGGTGATTGCTGTCCAAAGAGAGTAATGGCGGTAGAGGCGCGCTACATGAGCCAGGAGTGAATGTCGTAAGAGGCAATCACAAACAAAATAGATAGAGACACAATTGTCACGCAGCAAGACATATTGTGTATATATTGCCAGTCTCATAGAGTTCCGCTCTTCGGTATTCGATTCGCAATGTGATCAGTATCTGACAACATTTATTTCCTGGGTAATTTTCTGTGCTACTTATTTTAGGCTTGGGAAGCGCGTAATGTCTAGACGCTCTGTTGTCGGCTTGGGGATTCATGGTTTCGAATCTAGAACGGGATAAATTTCCTTTAAATTTATAACATGGGTACCAGGAATTAGCTGGGAAAGTAAAGGCCAAACGGCTTGACACTGACCACATCAGCCACCGAGTACCGGTTGGTCAATAAGAATATGGATCCAGCACCACGTACCGAATGTGTCTTAAGACATGTACAATTGCTCAATATTTTACTGACCTATTTTGGGATGAGTCGATCTGGAAGCCCGGGTGAAAACACATAGAAGACTCATAAAACAGACAAAAAAAGACAGAAAACAAGCAAATAGACCAACATACAAAGCAGAACAAAGAAAGAAAGATTAGCGATAGGAAGGAAATATCGCAAAAATAATTCTTTTTCTCGTGTCTTCTTTCGAGGCAAGAACTTCACACCTAGTTCTGCACTTCAAAGATCAGCGTGCCGATTTCGGCATGTGTTTGTGTGACACGTCCTTCCTCTAGGATCCTTCTCCTTCCTCTAGGCAGAATCCATGTAATGTAGAGGGCTCTATCTACCCGTGGCTAGATTTTCTTTCCTAACATATTTGCCAGAGCAGGGACATTACGGCCTACTCCTTTCGATGTGGAACTACCGTGGGATCTTTAACGATCACAACTTGCACGCGTCAGCTCTTTTTTTTTTTTCGCCGTTACCTGAGAAGGATATCAACCTGATCTCGCTAACCAAGAGACCATGGAGACGTGTGATATCATGAGCAGTAGTTCTTGGACAAATAATCAGGCTTAGTCTTATATTGAACAAGGTACCTTCTGATGAAAACAATAAACAATGACAATTACTTAACACGCTGATCGTATTCCAGTACAAACTGTGGGCCTTGTCCACGTCAGATTGGAAGCACTAGACTCGAGTTTCGCTCTCCTTTGAGCTCACCGGTAATACATATCCCTGACTAGACCCGGGATTGAACTCCAGATCAATAGCGTGTACTGCGGGTGTGTAACCGAAAACTCGAGTTTAGTGCTTCCAGTCCAATTTGGACAAGGCCCGAGGTTCGTATCGGAATACGATCAGCGTTGCCAGTAGTGGGTTGTGCTCAAATCTTAAAACCTCAACTCACAAAACAATTAAATAAATCAAAATGACAATTATATCTTAAAATATAAATAAATTATTAAATAAACGAATGACAAAAGTTCACTCACCAATAAGCCGATTAAACCTCCCTTCTGAGAATTCCGATAGTAGGATATCCAAAAAATGACCACAATGTTATTAAACAGATGTACACCGCATCTGTCACATGTAACTCTAGTACATGTGTCCATTCACACCAACCAATCTTTAATCACGTGTCAGCGAGCAATAATCCCCACCTTTTATACCTTTGACCTAGATGTGATTAAAACAGACGTACATGTTTTCTGTACCACCTCGGAACCAACCAATCGTGACACAGACTATGTAAATTATGGTTCTAGACAAGTGACGCAATGCCACGGCAGCCCAGGCGTTTTACATTGTTGATTCAAGCGATGTGTTAAGTGGTGAGTTATGACCCTCCATACACCAGGCATGCGTCACCTATATTCAGAGACATAATAATGAGCCAGCTGTACGGTGATAAGATAGGCTAATTTTAGATATTGTTGTCATGAATTGTGTTCAGTTGTCCACGAGTAACGCGATTCCTAACCCTTGTTCTTATCTGATATGAGCTCCAGTCCATGGTAAAGTAGCAACTCTATTGATTCATTCTCCGGCCTTAATATAATCCCATAGCATAAATTGCGTCCCAAAGCGCGAGAAAAGAATAGTCTGATTAACAAAGACACAAACAATAGATTGGACGATTCATTGCCTGGCATATTTCACTGATCTTCTCAGGTACATACAGCAGAAATCACACAATATAAAGTAAAGGTAATTACATAAATCCTTTAAGTTGAAATATACACATATTCGCACAGTAATTTCAATTGACTACCACGGTAATTTTAGACTAACTATCATGTCTTTCTGTTTGCACAAAACTGACCTATGTAGATTAATCATGGTGGCTTCTGCGACCTTTATCAAGCGACTATTGTGTGTTTTATACAACACACGAAAAGCTTTGTCTCTATCGATCATGTGACCGGTTTCCAAAATGTGTCGTCCAATCCATAACGTAAGAGGCTTGTGGTGTGTCGGCTTGGCCAGGTTCCCCTCATCTTTGTGTATTATTCTGTAATAGAATAGTCACACCGTAGACCACCACGCATGTCGTAAAAGGAAACAAAAGAAGGTTGGGTTGGTCTGAGATTGGCTACATCACGGCATAGAAGTAAATTAGCTAACATTCAACCACACATGAACAACACAGCGCTTGGTATGCGTTGTAGTAGGTCTATATTCCACTAGACGTCTTAAAGGCAATATACCAATAATAATAATAATAATAATAATAATAATAATAATAATAATAATAATAAGAAGAAGAAGAAGAAGAAGAAGAAGAAGAAGAAGAAGAAGAGGCAGGAGCAGGAGCAGGATGAGGGCAGGAGCATGACAATGAGGATGAGGAGGAGGAGGAGGAGGAGAAGAAAGAAAGAAAGAAAGAAAGAAAGAATGAAAGAAAGAAAGAAAGAAAGAAAGAAAGAAAGAAAGAAAGAAAGAAAGAAAGAAAGAAAGAAAGAAAGAAAGAAAGAAAGAAAGAAAAGAGGAAGAAGGAGAAGAAATCACAAATTGCACTTGAAATAAATAGACATATTTCTTGATTACAGTATAATCCTATCGCACACACTGTTCTTGGGGAAACTTGACTCATTCTCTAGCTACAGTGTAAAATCCCATAGTACACGGTGTTCTAGAGGTAACTAGACCAAGTTACAATGTAAAACCCCATAGCATATAGTGTTCTAGGGGTAACTGGACCAATTCCCTAGATTTAGTGTAAAACACCATATCGCTGTTCTTGAGGTAACGACAAATTCCCTAGCTACAATTTAAACTCCATAACACAGTGTTCCAGAGGTAACGTGGCCAATTTCCAGCTACAATTTAAACCTCATAACACACTGTTCCAGAGGTAACGTGACCAATTTCCAGCTACAATTTAAACCTCATAACACACTGTTCCAGAGGTAACGTGACCAATTTCCAGCTACAATTTAAACCTCATAACACACTGTTCCAGAGGTAACGTGACCAATTTCCTAGCTACAATTTAAACCCCATAACACACTGTTGTAGAGGTAATGTGACCATTTCCCTAGCTACAATTTAAACCCCATAACAAACTGTTGTAGAGGTAATGTGACCATTTCCCTAGCTACAATTTAAACCCCATAACAAACTGTTGTAGAGATAATGTGACCATTTCCCTAGCTACAATTTAAACCCCATAACAAACTGTTATAGAGGTAATGTGACCATTTCCTAGCTACAATTTAAACCCCATAACAAACTGTTGTAGAGGTAATGTGACCATTTCCCTAGCTACAATTTAAACCCCATAACAAACTGTTGTAGAGGTAATGTGACCATTTCCCTAACTACAATTTAAACCCCATAACAAACTGTTGTAGAGGTAATGTGACCATTTCCCTAGCTACAATTTAAACCCCATAACAAACTGTTGTAGAGGTAATGTGACCATTTCCCTAGCTACAATTTAAACCCCATAACAAACTGTTGTAGAGGTAATGTAACAATTTCCCTAACTACAATTTAAACCCCATAACACAGTCTTCTAGTGGTAACCCGACTCATTACCTAACTGCAGTATAATCATTTGACACACTTTGGTTTAGAGGTCATGTGATTTTTTTTTAAATTCCAGAATATACCAGACTGCCGGGCTGTAGACAATTACTTCATTGCTCACAATTACTCATGTATGTGTTCTAGTCTTCTCCCATAGATCACACAAGGAGGATTAATACACAGTGCATAAATCCGTAGCACCAGCAAAGAACCACAACACAGAATTAACATGCTAAAAATATACATTTGTGGGTGAGTTTATTCAATATTGAAATATAGTTTTGTAGTCGCGTATCCAGCCTGCTCTTTTTAAATTCCAACTGCCAACGGACATTTTAGAATACAAAACGTTCACAGTAGGGGCGTCTGGCCGAGCGAATTTAACGCAGAGCTTCTATTCAGGAGACCTAAGATTGAACCCTCAATAAGGTGATGGATTTTTTTCTGTTGGGGGGGAAATGAAAACTCTAATCTGGACAGTTCTGTCTTAGCCAGGCGGGCTTCATTCCCCAGGCCCAAGATCCCCCTGTCCTACACCGCAAGGTACTGTAGGCAGTAATGGCAGCGTGCATCGGGACATTGCTAGATATTCCCCTTTATCCAACACGAGTAGACCTCTGATCTATTGCTACACAATTAGGGTGAAGCATATAAAGAATAGTGACACTGTAGCCTACAACGCATGTCGTAAGAGGCGACTAAGGAGGCTTGATGGTTCCGTCGCCCTGCTACTGAGTGAGTGAGTGGCGCGACACTGTGAGCTGTGAGTTTCGTGTGAAATGCTTTTGAATCTGCCTGAGGTTGTTTGGAACGTGACTGCATGTTCGGAGTGATGACCGGTGGCTATGTTCCAGAGTTGACCGGTTTTGCCTTATGCAGAAATGCGTGGCTGCTGGGCTTCTGGTTGACTGCCACTGCCATCAGCGATGAACTGTATTTTCGTGGACTGTGTGGGTGAACATCTAGGAAACATTCAGATAGGAAACTGACAGCCGATTCCATCAGAGATGAACTGGGTGTTTCGTGGGGGACTGGTGTGTTGACATTCTGGTGGCGGCATTATGCACAGTGTATTTGTGCGGGCTGTTGTTTGTCGAGACTCCTGTCTTTTCCACTTTTCACATTGGGCAGTGGGGAGCGTTTTGTGTGATATTCACTGGCACAGGAACGGAGCATAATGGGGACGACCCGTTGCTGTGAAGCTGGAACTGCGACTAACTAACTAATATCAGCCTTATTCTTATTTGTAAAACCCATACCGCTCATATTATGCAGGATAAAGCAGATGAGGTCGGGACTCTTTGGAATTGTGCCTATAATGCAGAAGAACAGATAGATCGTAACGGCCTTGAGAGAATTTGCTGCATTGAGTGGAGAGACATGATCACCAACGCCACACGGCATGGACTATAAGTATATTGGCAGTACACGCGATAGAAGGCCGAGGAGAAACGTGGTCACCAACGCCACATGGCACGGACTATAAAAATTGGCAGTAATGAGATAGAAGGCTGTGGACAGACATGATCACCAAAGCCACACGGCATGAATTATAAGTAGACTAGCTGACCCGGCCCGGTTTCGCCCAGTCCTTGGTGGGGAGCATCTCATTTAATTCATATAAGTAGTCATATAAGTTCCCGTTCCCGTTACCGACTATCTGTCTGTCTGTCTGTCTGTCTGTCTGTCTGTCTGTCTGTCTGTCTGTCTGTCTGTCTGTCTGTCTGTCTGACCCGGCCCGGCATCGCCCAGCTCCTGGTGTGGAGCATCTCATTTAATTCATATAAGTAGTCATATAAGCTCACGTTCCCGTTCCCGACTATCTATCTGTCTGTCTGTCTGTCTGTCTATCTGTCTGTCTGTCTATCTGTCTGTCTGTCTGTCTGATCCGGCCCGGCTTCGCCCAGCCCCTGATGGGGAGCATCTCATTTAATTCATATAAGTAGTCATATAAGTTCCCGTTCCCGACTGTCTGTCTGTCTGTCTGTCTGTCTGTCTGTCTGTCTGTCTGTCTGTCTGTCTGTCTGTCTGTCTGTCTGTCTGTCTGTCTGTCTGTCTAATCATTTATTGGTTGCTGTTAGAACAACCTTAGATAAACGAAGACCAACTTACAAAAAGTATTAGAAAGAGCACTTGAAAGATCTTTACATCTTCCCCAACAATTAACTTGGGTAAACGGAGCAGCGGCAGAGGAGTGATTAGGAGGAGGCAGGAGGAGGAAGAGGGAGGAAGAGGGAGGAGGAGGAAGGAGGAGGAGGAAAGAGGAGGAGGAAGGAGGAGGAAGAGGGAGGAGGAGGAGGAGAACGAGGGAAGAGGAGGATGGAGGAGGGAGAGGGAGGAGGGGGGAGGGGAAGAGGAAGAGGGTAGGGGGTGGAGGAGGGGAGAGGAGGAGGAGGAGGAATATAACGCATATGCCTGTAGATTTAATAATGGCTGAAGTTATTCCATGTCTTCTTAGAGTTGGCGACAGTGTAAAGAAATATAAAATCTTCAAACTTGATAGAGATAAGGTAACTATTATTTATTTATTCTTTAAGCATAAAAAGATGAGTTACAATGTTATGCATTATGCATTATTTTTATGAAAACTTTGAAAATGCCTTAAAGATTGTATCATTATTTATTATAACTCATATGCCGGTACATAACTATGGACAAAGAGTTTATAAATCTTTGAAAACGATGCCTACAATATGACTATAAGGTATACAGAAAAGTTATTCCCCTTGAAATAACTTTTACAGAGTTAGGTCCCCTGAGATATATGAAATTATAATGAAAAATGGAAAATTAAATAATATTGGGTAAGCAGCCGATTTCACACTAAAAAAATATGACAGTGGGCTGCGCTGGAATGAAAGGAAGACGTGTAGAAAATTTCATCGCAATCGGATGGGCCGTTCGCGAGCGCATAAAGGACATACAGACAGACGGAGATCGCCTTTTATATATAAGAAGATTGGCAGTACATGCGACAGAAAGCCGTGGACAAACATGGTAACTAACGCCACACGGTATGGACTAGAAGAAGATTGTTAAAATACGAGACAGGAGGCTGTGGACAGACATGATCATCAACGCCACACAGCATGGACTATAAGAAGAAGGAGAATATTTATCAAATGTTCATAACAAAAATGCCACTGTCATCTTCTAAACACTTTTCTTCTATTTTTCTAATCCTTGCAGTCACATGTTTGGGTTTCACGCTTCCAAGATGACAGTAATTCTACAAGATCTCCAGCTTGAGGAGCATTTACAGATGGCGCGTTATGAGCTCCGCGAAGCCAACTATAAAATTATGTTTTTGGAATGTCTGAGGAGTATGCCAATGTATGGCTTTGCGGTGGCGTAGTGGTTAGCGCATTTGTCTGGCGGCTTAGTGGAGATGTGTTCAGATCCTCATCACGGAGGAAGATTTTGTTAACTTTTATCTTTCTTTCAGGTCGAACATTCATAAAAGGCTGGAGAGATGGCCAGGGATCGAGAGGCTTGTCGGCGAGCCGTGAGGAGAGTAAAGTTCTGTGAATGGTCTGCTGCATGAAGATGAGACTATGTGTAGTAACTGTTTATAAATATCCCTACTTTGACCTGCTACATGAAGATGAGAAGGTATGTAACCATTGTAAATAAATATCCCTACTTTGACTTGCCATGTGAAGATGAGAAGGCGTGTAACAATTGTAGATATATATCCCTACTTTTACTACTTGAAGATGAGAAGACGTGTTACAATTGTAGATAAATATCCCTACTTTGACCTACTCCATGAAGATGAGATGGTGTGTAACACTTGTAGATACATATCCCTACATTGACCTGCTACACAAAGATGAGACGGTGTGTAGCAATTGTATATAAATATCCCTACTTTGACCTGCTACACGAAGATGAGACAGTGTGCAACAATTGTAGGCAAATATCCATACTTTGGCCTACTCCATTGAGATGAAACGGTGTGTAAGAATTGTAGATCCCTACTTTGACCAATAACCTTTGAGCAATTGTAGATACATATCCCAACTTTAACTTGCTACATGAAGATGAGACGGTGTGTAACAATTGTAGATAAATATCCCTACTTTGACCTGCTACACAAAGATGAGACGGTGTGTAACAATTGTAAACAAATATCCTTACTTTGACCTACTCCATTAAGATGAGACGGTGTGTAACAATTGTAGATACATATCCCTACTTTGACCTGTAAATTATATATCGCATATAAACAATCATTAAGATCTGCTGTACAATCTCCAGAAAATTTTTTTTTTTTTTGTAGTGTGTACATGATGATGAGTATAGATGCTAATTCTCGTCAATTTCTCTCAGGTGGTTAGTGAGCTATGGATTTTTATACGGGGTAAAATATTTGTGAATGCACTATAATTTATCATATCAGTATTCCATCTGCTTCTTGGATGACCGCCTCGTTAGCCTTTCTCTCATTTCATTGTATTCTCTTAGCATTTTCCGTAAATTGCACATCTCAGATGTCATCACGTTTTTATAAGGTTGTTGTCTAAAGTCTGAATTTCATGCATCTTACATCTCAAATTGTTGTCTCTATGTCTCTAAGTCAGACAATCACACATCTCATCGTGCTGTGTCTTTAAGTCAGACACTCACATATCTCAACATGTTTCTGACATTCGCACAACGGTACCGAACCTGTACAACACTTGATTGCGTCAACAGTGATATTACAAAACAGGACCATAGAACAGTTGTTTCGACCCCAAAAATCATATATCCAACTCAACATGCCCCTTAAGAGACGCCAAGGGCGATAAATACACTTCACGGAGCAATCCGTACAATTGGGTAACCGTGAGGTCAGCAATAGTAACAGAGGAAATATAGTTACAGTTACTATTTAGCGACCGATCTCCGTGGCCAAAGTCTTGCGAACGCGGTTCGTGAGCCGGGTACCAGGCGTTCGAAGCTCAGCTGCGACTGATTTGTGCAGCAGACCGTGTCGCGTTGTGTTATGACGTGCTGGTATGGAAGCCGGTCGTTCAGAAAGCAATGGCAAACTACTGAACGTAACACTTGCCTAGTACATCAACAGCAGCTGAAAAATGCTGGTGTTGACTGCAACGGCCCGTAAGGGATACGCAACATTTAAAAAAAAGAAACTGTTTAGTGAGGTTTGTAATAGCCCCGAATCAGTGTAGCATGGACACCATGAATCTTCATTGGAAGGCAAAGTGGCCGGAATGATATTAAGCATAACACCGATCGAGTGCTGACTGATCTAATAATATGAAGCTAGCACCCAACTCGAAGTGAAGCCGTCAAAGTAATAATTGTCTGGGGCTGAAGGAGTTCAAGTAATCATTATCTGGGATCGAAGCAGTTAAAGTAATTATCATCTGGAATTGTGGTGTAAAATAGTAAAGAGATAATTCTATGGGATTGAAGGTGTTAAAATAATTACTGTCTGAAGAAAGAAGGGGATAATGTCAATACTAAATGTTTTGCATATCCTTTACAGGACATCGCTGTCAACATCAGCATCTTTCAGCTGTATGTTGATTTCTTGGCAAGATTACGTTCAGTAGTTTGCCATTGCTTTCTGAGCGGCCGGCTCATTATCCCGCAAGTCACGAGCGCGGGTCGAACCGCTTCCACTTCTCGCCTCGCTGCGAGACCCTGCGTGGATAAACGGGATTTCTGAGAAAGTGGTGTAACCCCTCAGCCAGAGAGACCGGCATGTCAATACTAGGGCAGTTATATTATAGGTAACAATTCTTGTATAAATTGGACTTAACAGAAATAGAATTACGATGTTCCGCTTCATATCTATAAGCAAATGTAATTAACTGATTATGTGCGCACAAGGATAATATATCGCAAAATGTAACCTCCAATTTGGACAGAAGAACAATATATTGCCTTAATAAAGTCATGGTGTTATTTGGTTTGTTTCGTAGTATCTTCATGCCATTTCAATGCCCAGTGAACAGAAATGTACAGTATAGTACTTGTTCATTTAATTGAGTACAATGTCTGGTCCAAACCTACTTGTTTGTTTGGCACTGAATCAGTTAAATGGTTACAAAAAATGCCCCCCTAGTAAAGCCACCTTACCAGATCAGCGGTCAAGGATGGCCATGATAGAGGTGGCTGCGATTAATGCAGCTCTGAGGTGGTCCTCTGTGAAGTTGGGGTGGTGATGACTTACTTCCAGCCCACTTGACAAGTAACACATGTGTTTCGTGCATGCTGGTGAAAGCTCCATGCGGTGAGTACAAGACGTCCTTTGATCACTCCCTGCAGCACAACATTGTCTCCAGGCCTTGATGATCTATCTGTTCTTTTGCACAATACAAACTACCAAAGCTGCCTTATCATGCACCAATACCCCACCGAGTGGTGCAGATGCAGCCAATATCCCCGCCTGCTCATTTCCCACCACACACACGTATAGTCGTCCGTCTTTCTTTTTGTGTTTTCTTTCCACTTGTATCGCTGTTTACCTCCTGTTCGCCTGTGCTACCTCTTGCTAGCCTATCTTGAACTTTTCCATACTACGCATTTAGTAAGACCATCAATTCATTTAACATTACGTGTTTTAGTTTCCTCTTTTTTTTCTTCTCCCTCCTCTGTGTGCATTCCTAGTTTGTCAAGGCCCTTTACGAGTTTATTACACTTATTTACTTGATATGCGTCTTATACTGCTATTTACTTCCACTTTTCAGGCCTTTGTTGGGTTAATTAATTAATTTTTTATTGTCTTGACTTCTACGCTACACACTAGAATTGAGTATAAATAACTCTTGACTATTCTAGTTTTAAGATGTTCCTTACAAACTGACATCTTGCCGTCTTGACAGATGATAATTTGTTACACTGTGCTTCAAAAAAGACATAACAACTACAACACATGGCAGTAAACCAGGGATGCAGTTATACCGCTCCATAGAAAAATGTCTGGGCTGAATTGCACAGACCATTATTCCCCCAATCGGCCTGCCTAGTTTACTCCAGAAGAAAGGTTACGCCAAAACATCTGGAACAAGGCAAGCTGTAGAAACTGCCTTGTCAGCAAAGCAATGCTTTAGCTGCCCCCTGTCGGAGCTTCGATCCTAGACCAGTTGCCGACCAAGGCTTAGGGCCTTGTCTGCCCTGCCATGTCATTTAGTATTTACGTTGCATTTCCTCTCAGCAAGATAAGGTTTGTACCCTTCCATTTGTGCTCCTCTGCCCGAAGCCGTTGGCACAATGTATAGTATCAGGTTTGGTGACCGCCGCCCAACATTCGGCGCTTACAATAAGCAGGTAGTACCGTCTACTGCCATACAGTTGCTCCCTCATATCTAAGACCTGACATAATAATATTCTTTATCTTTTAAAATATTATGTATTAGTATGCATTATGCCACTTCAGCTGGCTTTAAAATATCGTCCCATATTTACCCACTCCATTTCAGAGTGGCTCCAGAATTTGACACCCTAAAAGTTATAATTAATAACAATGTACATCTGGTGCTCTATTCCAGTACCTTTACATGTCACTTCCGATAATCTGTATGTTAACATGTGGTGGAAATTTATACTATTAGTCGATCTGAAGTAATAAACTTCACATCACATGGGAGAAAAATTTACTCCAAATTAACAGTAAAAATGAGTTTGTAAAGTCAATTTTCAGCACTTAAACTGAGTTTATATATATTTTACCGCACTGTTGAATATTTTTACTCGGCGATCTTATGAAATGTAATTATCATCGGTTACAAAGTTCATTATTTTACGACCTGGAAACATGCTCGTTGGCGCCAAGCAAGATAAACGGAAAGGGCTGAATTGGACAGCATGCAGACAGTTATACAAGTAATACTGTCTTTGCGTGACACAAGTCTCGTCTGATGAACGAAAGCCCAGACTCTCCTGGATCAACATCAGCAACATGTCTTAAAATGATTATATGAGATCTGTACGTATCAACATGCTGCTTAAAGTTAATTCTGCCGGGTTTTGAAAATGATTCAGTGATAACAATTTGGCTTAGGGTAAGTTCAAGTTAAAACAAAATTAGTTGCATATATTTTACAGGACGTAGCAGTTAACTCCAGCATTTTTTTGGCTGTTTGTGATTCCTTGGCGAGTATCCGTTCAGTAGTTTGCCATTGCTTTCTTAACGAACGATCGGTATTCATACCATTGTATGAAAACAAACGCAATGCTGTATTTCTTAAAAATCACCCGCAGATGTGTTTGGAACGCGGCATGCGGAATAACGAGTTTCATTCGTAACCTCTTCGACACGGAGTCCAAGTAGCATTTCGAATAGATTTTGAAAGATTGCTTGGCTAGAGCTGACGTCATCGCAAACTGGTGTAATCAACAACAGACAAGGAATGCATCCTGTGACATGTCTTAAGACCCACGGACACTACCGCTAGACCCATATCTGCATAGACTAATGCGCACTCTGTAGGTGATATGGTCAGTATCACACAGGACGCTTTTATCTCCCAAGTAATTTTCTGGTACATATTTTAGGCTAGGGGGACTTGGTAGCCTGGGTCAATTTTAAACATCGGCCTCGAAGACATGGTCCTTGGTTCCATCTGTATCGGTGCTGGTCTGCGCATTTAACATTGACCTGAACTCTCACTGCGACCCAGTCTAAAATGGGTACCAGAAAATATCAGGGGGAGTAAAGACGGCCGCTGTGATAATGATCACATCATCACATCATCACATCACTGCATCATCACATCATCACATCATCGCATCATCACATCACCACATCACTGCATCACCACATCATCACACTATCGCATCACCACACCATCACATCACCACACAATCACATCACCACATCACTACATCACCACACCGTCACATTACCACACCATCACATCACCACACCATCACATCACCACATTACCACATCACCACGTCACCACATCATCACACCATCACATCATCACATCACCACACCATCACATCACCACATCACTGCATCATCACATCACTGCATTACCACATCATCACATCACTGTCGTGTCCTCCTTTAAAGTGTCGTCCCTGGAGTGAGGAGATCCGACACCCACATTATAATATTTTTTTTCCTCTCAATATTCTGGAGAATCCACCAGCTTCCGTCCAACACACTCCATCAGCCTATGGACACCTTTTCCTATCACTCTCACACTGTCCGTACTATGCCCCCTTCTCATACTTCCCCAACGCACATACTCAACACTCTTGCTTCTAGAAATTAATAAGAGTAATTTATTAAATAAAAGTGTAACGTATATGAGACGTGTATGTGAAGAAAATGTGTGACGTGTTCTATAAAGTGTGTAGACTCTGACTCTCAGACAGCAACCCAGTCAGCTGATCCCAGCAAAGATAGACCACAGCACGGTACGTCAGAACATGTACTTCTCACCCGTTGCCGAAACCATCTTGCGCGATACTGCTTTGCCTCTGTAGACCTCTGGTAATCCAATTTCATGAACATCCGAAATAGACACCGGTGGTATTAACAGTTACTCATGGACCGGTTGCACTCTACACAATGTCCGTTCCTAACGTTCCTTAACAAACTGCACAAGTCTTTTGTAGTGTGTACGCAGTTAGTTAGTTAGTTAGTTAGTCGACAGAAATTTTTCCTCGTTGCCAAAA